>QCXZ01000138.1:52315554-52534327 GCA_025024175.1 Rhyzopertha dominica | reverse complement strand
AATAAAAAAAAGAATATTAATATTCTTTTTTGCAATGGGGCGGGTTGGTAGGCAAAAGGACGATGTTCGGAGTAGCTGTAGACACATAAAGAAATTGCTCGTAAATTATTTAGATTGCGTTGAGACCTCAAGACAATAGCTTGTTGTGTGTATTCAATGGAAGTAAATGGTCCATTTACTCTCAAACTAAATTAATTGTGCTATAGAGAGAGTAGCGTGAGTGGGGGAGCTACTCCCAACATCGGTGAATAAAGAAAAAAGAATATTAATATTCTTTTTTGCAATGGGGCGGCTGGTAGGCCAAAAGGAATGTTCGGAGTAGCTGTAACACCAATAAAGAAATGCTCATAAATTATTTAGATGCGTTGAGACCTCAGATACATAGGCTTGTTGTGGTGTATTTAATGAAGTAAATTGTCATTTACTTCTCAAACTAAATTATTGTGCTATAAAACTAGCTAGTACGAGGACTACTCCAACATCGTTGAAATAAAAAGAATATTAATATTCTTTCTGCAATGGGGCGGTTGGTAGGCAAAATGAATGTTCGGAGTAGCTGTAACACATAAAGAAATTGCTTATAAATTATTATACGCTTTGAGGTCTCAAAACTTTCTTTGTCGTGTGTATTCAATGAAGTAAAAAGTCCTTTACTCTCGAACATAATTTGTTGTGTTTTAAACACTTCAACTTGTGTGGAACTACTCCAACAGCATGAAATAAAAAGAATATTAATATTCTTTCTGCAATGGGGCGGTTGGTAGGCAAAATGAATGTTCGGAGTAGCTGTAACACATAAAGAAATTGCTTATAAATTATTTATACGCTTTGAGGTCTCAAAACTTTCTTTGTCGTGTGTATTCAATGAAGTAAAAAGTCCTTTACTCTCGAACATAATTTGTTGTGTTTTAAACACTTCAACTTGTGTGGAACTACTCCAACAGCATGAAATAAAAAGAATATTAATATTCTTTCTGCAATGGGGCGGTTGGTAGGCAAAATGAATGTTCGGAGTAGCTGTAACACATAAAGAAATTGCTTATAAATTATTAATACGCTTTGAGGTCTCAAAACTTTCTTTGTCGTGTGTATTCAATGAAGTAAAAAGTCCTTTACTCTCGAACATAATTTGTTGTGTTTTAAACACTTCAACTTGTGTGGAACTACTCCAACAGCATGAAATAAAAAGAATATTAATATTCTTTCTGCAATGGGGCGGTTGGTAGGCAAAATGAATGTTCGGAGTAGCTGTAACACATAAAGAAATTGCTTATAAATTATTATACGCTTTGAGGTCTCAAAACATTCTTTGTCGTGTGTATTCAATGAAGTAAAAAGTCCTTTACTCTCGAACATAATTTGTTGTGTTTTAAACACTTCAACTTGTGTGGAACTACTCCAACAGCATGAAATAAAAAGAATATTAATATTCTTTCTGCAATGGGGCGGTTGGTAGGCAAAATGAATGTTCGGAGTAGCTGTAACACATAAAGAAATTGCTTATAAATTATTATACGCTTTGAGGTCTCAAAACTTTCTTTGTCGTGTGTATTCAATGAAGTAAAAAGTCCTTTACTCTCGAACATAATTTGTTGTGTTTTAAACACTTCAACTTGTGTGGAACTACTCCAACAGCATGAAATAAAAAGAATATTAATATTCTTTCTGCAATGGGGCGGTTGGTAGGCAAAATGATTGTTCGGAGTAGCTGTAACACATAAAGAAATTGCTTATAAATTATTATACGCTTTGAGGTCTCAAAACTTTCTTTGTCGTGTGTATTCAATGAAGTAAAAAGTCCTTTACTCTCGAACATAATTTGTTGTGTTTTAAACACTTCAACTTGTGTGGAACTACTCCAACAGCATGAAATAAAAGAATATTAATATTCTTTCTGCAATGGGGCGGTTGGTAGGCAAAATGAATGTTCGGAGTAGCTGTAACACATAAAGAAATTGCTTATAAATTATTAATACGCTTTGAGGTCTCAAAACATTCTTTGTCGTGTGTATTCAATGAAGTAAAAAGTCCTTTACTCTCGAACATAATTTGTTGTGTTTTAAACACTTCAACTTGTGTGGAACTACTCCAACAGCATGAAATAAAAAGAATATTAATATTCTTTCTGCAATGGGGCGGTTGGTAGGCAAAATGAATGTTCGGAGTAGCTGTAACACATAAAGAAATTGCTTATAAATTATTATACGCTTTGAGGTCTCAAAACATTCTTTGTCGTGTGTATTCAATGAAGTAAAAGTCCTTTACTCTCGAACATAATTTGTTGTGTTTTAAACACTTCAACTTGTGTGGAACTACTCCAACAGCATGAAATAAAAAGAATATTAATATTCTTTCTGCAATGGGGCGGTTGGTAGGCAAAATGAATGTTCGGAGTAGCTGTAACACATAAAGAAATTGCTTATAAATTATTATTACGCTTTGAGGTCTCAAAACATTCTTTGTCGTGTGTATTCAATGAAGTAAAAAGTCCTTTACTCTCGAACATAATTTGTTGTGTTTTAAACACTTCAACTTGTGTGGAACTACTCCAACAGCATGAAATAAAAGAATATTAATATTCTTTCTGCAATGGGGCGGTTGGTAGGCAAAATGAATGTTCGGAGTAGCTGTAACACATAAAGAAATTGCTTATAAATTATTATTACGCTTTGAGGTCTCAAAACATTCTTTGTCGTGTGTATTCAATGAAGTAAAAAGTCCTTTACTCTCGAACATAATTTGTTGTGTTTTAAACACTTCAACTTGTGTGGAACTACTCCAACAGCATGAAATAAAAAGAATATTAATATTCTTTCTGCAATGGGGCGGTTGGTAGGCAAAATGAATGTTCGGAGTAGCTGTAACACATAAAGAAATTGCTTATAAATTATTATTACGCTTTGAGGTCTCAAAACATTCTTTGTCGTGTGTATTCAATGAAGTAAAAGTCCTTTACTCTCGAACATAATTTGTTGTGTTTTAAACACTTCAACTTGTGTGGAACTACTCCAACAGCATGAAATAAAAAGAATATTAATATTCTTTCTGCAATGGGGCGGTTGGTAGGCAAAATGAATGTTCGGAGTAGCTGTAACACATAAAGAAATTGCTTATAAATTATTATACGCTTTGAGGTCTCAAAACATTCTTTGTCGTGTGTATTCAATGAAGTAAAAGTCCTTTACTCTCGAACATAATTTGTTGTGTTTTAAACACTTCAACTTGTGTGGAACTACTCCAACAGCATGAAATAAAAAGAATATTAATATTCTTTCTGCAATGGGGCGGTTGGTAGGCAAAATGAATGTTCGGAGTAGCTGTAACACATAAAGAAATTGCTTATAAATTATTATACGCTTTGAGGTCTCAAAACATTCTTTGTCGTGTGTATTCAATGAAGTAAAAAGTCCTTTACTCTCGAACATAATTTGTTGTGTTTTAAACACTTCAACTTGTGTGGAACTACTCCAACAGCATGAAATAAAAAGAATATTAATATTCTTTCTGCAATGGGGCGGTTGGTAGGCAAAATGAATGTTCGGAGTAGCTGTAACACATAAAGAAATTGCTTATAAATTATTATTACGCTTTGAGGTCTCAAAACATTCTTTGTCGTGTGTATTCAATGAAGTAAAAAGTCCTTTACTCTCGAACATAATTTGTTGTGTTTTAAACACTTCAACTTGTGTGGAACTACTCCAACAGCATGAAATAAAAAGAATATTAATATTCTTTCTGCAATGGGGCGGTTGGTAGGCAAAATGAATGTTCGGAGTAGCTGTAACACATAAAGAAATTGCTTATAAATTATTAATACGCTTTGAGGTCTCAAAACATTCTTTGTCGTGTGTATTCAATGAAGTAAAAAGTCCTTTACTCTCGAACATAATTTGTTGTGTTTTAAACACTTCAACTTGTGTGGAACTACTCCAACAGCATGAAATAAAAAGAATATTAATATTCTTTCTGCAATGGGGCGGTTGGTAGGCAAAATGAATGTTCGGAGTAGCTGTAACACATAAAGAAATTGCTTATAAATTATTAATACGCTTTGAGGTCTCAAAACATTCTTTGTCGTGTGTATTCAATGAAGTAAAAAGTCCTTTACTCTCGAACATAATTTGTTGTGTTTTAAACACTTCAACTTGTGTGGAACTACTCCAACAGCATGAAATAAAAAGAATATTAATATTCTTTCTGCAATGGGGCGGTTGGTAGGCAAAATGAATGTTCGGAGTAGCTGTAACACATAAAGAAATTGCTTATAAATTATTATTACGCTTTGAGGTCTCAAAACATTCTTTGTCGTGTGTATTCAATGAAGTAAAAAGTCCTTTACTCTCGAACATAATTTGTTGTGTTTTAAACACTTCAACTTGTGTGGAACTACTCCAACAGCATGAAATAAAAAGAATATTAATATTCTTTCTGCAATGGGGCGGTTGGTAGGCAAAATGAATGTTCGGAGTAGCTGTAACACATAAAGAAATTGCTTATAAATTATTATACGCTTTGAGGTCTCAAAACATTCTTTGTCGTGTGTATTCAATGAAGTAAAAAGTCCTTTACTCTCGAACATAATTTGTTGTGTTTTAAACACTTCAACTTGTGTGGAACTACTCCAACAGCATGAAATAAAAAGAATATTAATATTCTTTCTGCAATGGGGCGGTTGGTAGGCAAAATGAATGTTCGGAGTAGCTGTAACACATAAAGAAATTGCTTATAAATTATTATTACGCTTTGAGGTCTCAAAACATTCTTTGTCGTGTGTATTCAATGAAGTAAAAAGTCCTTTACTCTCGAACATAATTTGTTGTGTTTTAAACACTTCAACTTGTGTGGAACTACTCCAACAGCATGAAATAAAAAGAATATTAATATTCTTTCTGCAATGGGGCGGTTGGTAGGCAAAATGAATGTTCGGAGTAGCTGTAACACATAAAGAAATTGCTTATAAATTATTATTACGCTTTGAGGTCTCAAAACATTCTTTGTCGTGTGTATTCAATGAAGTAAAAAGTCCTTTACTCTCGAACATAATTTGTTGTGTTTTAAACACTTCAACTTGTGTGGAACTACTCCAACAGCATGAAATAAAAAGAATATTAATATTCTTTTTGCAATGGGGCGGTTGGTAGGCAAAATGAATGTTCGGAGTAGCTGTAACACATAAAGAAATTGCTTATAAATTATTATTACGCTTTGAGGTCTCAAAACATTCTTTGTCGTGTGTATTCAATGAAGTAAAAAGTCCTTTACTCTCGAACATAATTTGTTGTGTTTTAAACACTTCAACTTGTGTGGAACTACTCCAACAGCATGAAATAAAAAGAATATTAATATTCTTTCTGCAATGGGGCGGTTGGTAGGCAAAATGAATGTTCGGAGTAGCTGTAACACATAAAGAAATTGCTTATAAATTATTATACGCTTTGAGGTCTCAAAACATTCTTTGTCGTGTGTAT
This sequence comes from Rhyzopertha dominica, assembly GCA_025024175.1. Taxonomy (NCBI): domain Eukaryota; kingdom Metazoa; phylum Arthropoda; class Insecta; order Coleoptera; family Bostrichidae; genus Rhyzopertha; species Rhyzopertha dominica. Next base: position 52,528,859 of record QCXZ01000138.1, on the reverse strand, counting down.
TCAATGAAGTAAAAAGTCCTTTACTCTCGAACATAATTTGTTGTGTTTTAAACACTTCAACTTGTGTGGAACTACTCCAACAGCATGAAATAAAAAGAATATTAATATTCTTTTTGCAATGGGGCGGTTGGTAGGCAAAATGAATGTTCGGAGTAGCTGTAACACATAAAGAAATTGCTTATAAATTATTATACGCTTTGAGGTCTCAAAACATTCTTTGTCGTGTGTATTCAATGAAGTAAAAAGTCCTTTACTCTCGAACATAATTTGTTGTGTTTTAAACACTTCAACTTGTGTGGAACTACTCCAACAGCATGAAATAAAAAGAATATTAATATTCTTTTTGCAATGGGGCGGTTGGTAGGCAAAATGAATGTTCGGAGTAGCTGTAACACATAAAGAAATTGCTCATAAATTATTATACGCTTTGAGGTCTCAAAACATTCTTTGTCGTGTGTATTCAATGAAGTAAAAAGTCCTTTACTCTCGAACATAATTTGTTGTGTTTTAAACACTTCAACTTGTGTGGAACTACTCCAACAGCATGAAATAAAAAGAATATTAATATTCTTTCTGCAATGGGGCGGTTGGTAGGCAAAATGAATGTTCGGAGTAGCTGTAACACATAAAGAAATTGCTCATAAATTATTATACGCTTTGAGGTCTCAAAACATTCTTTGTCGTGTGTATTCAATGAAGTAAAAAGTCCTTTACTCTCGAACATAATTTGTTGTGTTTTAAAACTTCAACTTGTGTGGAACTACTCCAACAGCATGAAATAAAAAGAATATTAATATTCTTTCTGCAATGGGGCGGTTGGTAGGCAAAATGAATGTTCGGAGTAGCTGTAACACATAAAGAAATTGCTCATAAATTATTTATACGCTTTGAGGTCTCAAAACATTCTTTGTCGTGTGTATTCAATGAAGTAAAAAGTCATTTACTCTCGAACATAATTTGTTGTGTTTTAAACACTTCAACTTGTGTGGAACTACTCCAACAGCATGAAATAAAAAGAATATTAATATTCTTTCTGCAATGGGGCGGTTGGTAGGCAAAACGAATGTTCGGAGTAGCTGTAACACATAAAGAAATTGCTCATAAATTATTTATACGCTTTGAGGTCTCAAAACATTCTTTGTCGTGTGTATTCAATGAAGTAAAAAGTCCTTTACTCTCGAACATAATTTGTTGTGTTTTAAATCTTCAACTTGTGTGGAACTACTCCAACAGCATGAAATAAAAAGAATATTAATATTCTTTTTGCAATGGGGCGGTTGGTAGGCAAAACGAATGTTCGGAGTAGCTGTAACACATAAAGAAATTGCTCATAAATTATTTATACGCTTTGAGGTCTCAAAACATTCTTTGTCGTGTGTATTCAATGAAGTAAAAAGTCTTTACTCTCGAACATAATTTGTTGTGTTTTAAATCTTCAACTTGTGTGGAACTACTCCAACAGCATGAAATAAAAAGAATATTAATATTCTTTTTGCAATGGGGCGGTTGGTAGGCAAAAGGAATGTTCGGAGTAGCTGTAACATATAAAGAAATTGCTCATAAATTATTTATACGCTTTGAGGTCTCAAAACATTCTTTGTCGTGTGTATTCAATGAAGTAAAAAGTCCTTTACTCCCGAACATAATTTGTTGTGTTTTAAAATCTTCAACTTGTGTGGAGCTACTCCAACAGCATGAAATAAAAACAATATTAATATTCTTTTTGCAATGGGGCGGTTGGTAGGCAAAAGGAATGTTCGGAGTAGGTGTAACATATAAAGAAATTGCTCATAAATTATTTATATGCTTTGAGGTCTCAAAACATCCTTTGTCGTGTGTATTCAATGAAGTAAAAAGTCATTTACTCTCGAACATAATTTGTTGTATTTTAAACACTTCAACTTGTGTGGAGCTACTCCAACAGCATGAAATAAAAACAATATTAATATTCTTTTTGCAATGGGGCGGTTGGTAGGCAAATGGAATGTTCGGAGTAGCTGTAACACATAAAGAAATTGCTCATAAATTATTTAGATGCCTTGAGACCTCAAGACATAGCTTGTTGTGTGTATTTAATGAAGTAAATTGTCATTTACTCTCAAACTAAATTTATTGTGCTATAGAAACTAGCTAGTACGAGACTACTCCAACATCGTTGAATAAAAAAAAAGAATATTAATATTCTTTTTGCAATAGGCGGTTGGTAGGCAAAAGGAATGTTCGGAGTAGCTGTAATACATAAAGAAATTGCTCATAAATTATTTAGATGCCTTGAGACCTCAAGACATAGCTTGTTGTGTGTATTCAGTAAAGTAAATAGTCATTTACTCTCAAACTAAATATATTGTGCTATAGAAACTAGCTAGTACGAGACTACTCCAACATCGTTGAATAAAAAAAAAGAATATTAATATTCATTTTGCAATGGGTGGTTGGTAGGCAAAAGGAATGTTCGGAGTAGCTGTAATACATAAAGAAATTGCTCATAAATCATTTAGATGCCTTGAGACCTCAAAACATAGCTTGTTGTGTGTATTCAATAAAGTAAATTGTCATTTACTCTCAAACTAAATTTATTGTGCTATAGAAATTAGCTAGTACGAGACTACTCCAACATCGTTGAATTAAAAAAAAGAATATTAATATTCTTTTTGCAATGAGGCGGTTGGTAGGCAAAATGAATGTTCGGAGTAGCTGTAACACATAAAGGAATTGCTCATAAATTATTTAGATGTCTTGAGACCTCAAGACATAGCTTGTTGTGTGTATTTAATGAAGTAAATTGTCATTTACTCTCAAACTAAATTTATTGTGCTATAGAAACTAGCTAGTACGAGACTACTCCAACATCGTTGAATTAAAAAAAAGAATATTAATATTGTTTTTGCAATGGGGCGGTTGGTAGGCAAAAGGAATGTTCGGAGTAGCTGTAACACATAAAGGAATTGCTCATAAATTATTTAGATGTCTTGAGACCTCAAGACATAGCTTGTTGTGTGTATTTAATGAAGTAAATTGTCATTTACTCTCAAACTAAATTTATTGTGCTATAGAAACTAGCTAGTACGAGACTACTCCAACATTGTTGAATAAAAAAAAAGAATATTAATATTCTTTTTGCAATGGGGCGGTTGGTAGGCAAAAGGAATGTTCGGAGTAGCTGTAACACATAAAGAAATTGCTCATAAATTATTTAGACGTCTTGAGACCTCAAGACATAGCTTGTTGTGTGTATTTAATGAACTAAATTGTCGTTTACTCTCAAACTAAATTTATTGGGCTATAGAAACTAGCTAGTACGAGACTACTCCAACATCGTTGAATAAAAAAAAGAATATTAATATTCTTTTTGCAATGGGGCGGTTGGTAGGCAAAATGAATGTTCGGAGTAGCTGTAACAAATAAAGAAATTGCTCATAAATTATTTAGATGCCTTGAGACCTCAAGACATAGCTTGTTGTGTGTATTCAATGAAGTAAATTGTCGATTACTCCCAAACTAAATTTATTGTGCTATAGAAACTAGCTAGTATGAGACTACTCCAACATGATTGAATAAAAAAAAGAATATTAATATTCTTTGTGCTCGGGGGTGGTTGGTAGGTACATCGATTGTTTTGAGTAGCTTTTACAAATAAAAAATTGGTTATAAATTATTACTATGCATTGAGTTCAGTTACTATGTGATTACTACAGCACCGTTAAATAAAAGAACATTAATATCTCTTGCTCAGGGTGGTTGAAAGGTAAAGTGAATGTTTGGAGTAGGTTTGTTATAAATGAAAGGTCATATCAATTTGGAAATTTATGTTGTCAGGTAATTCATCCTAAACCTACCTAATCATTTTAAACATACACAATCCTATTTTAGCTTTTTTTACATTAGTGTGGTTATACGTATTAATCATTGTTAGCATATGCTGTGGACAGACGACGCTTCACTTAGTATTTAATAAGTTATCGGTTCGAGTTCCGCGCCAATTTTATTATGTACGGTTATTTTAGTACATACATTTAGTACGACGAGGTGAAGAAATCGTTACGACACCACGGCGTGGAGGGAGCTTGTCGAATAAAGAAAAAATACGGTAGCAAGATGCATCTCGTCTTTGTCAGCTCCCGCAACCACTCCGATCATCGCTCCCGCTGTGAGACTTCGCTTATCGCACGTCCGAGCTACTGCCGTCATATCTAGCTCTCAAGATATCGCCAACCTATTTAAAAAAATGCCTAGGGATTCACGCACCGTCTTCCCTTTAGAATGCATATTGGAATGAAAACGGGATCAAACGCCAACGATACGAGTTTTAGTAATCCTTGACACGACATGGAGTCGATGTAGCCTTGGTCAATGAGACACATCTGAGACCATGTGACTGCCAGAGCATTCTGCAGTACGTCCTCCACCACACCGACCATCTGAATCGCCCCGGAGGTCTTACCGCCATCTACGTCAACAGAGGCCTCAAGCACCGTGCCGTCAACGTTAATCCGATGCAGCCCCTGGAGGCTACTGCTATCGAGATCGATGTGGCAGATCTTGGCACAGCAGACGGGCAAACGGCAATGGGAATCGTCTCCTACAGTTCGCCGAGGCCAGAGACCTAGCGATGGACGCGCCCACCGAGCCCGCTCACTACTCTCCTATTAGACTACCAGATGTGTTGGATGTTACCATCCTGAATGATGTATCATTACAGCATCACATACGTAAGATCGAGGAACTGGATTCCGACCACACGCCCGTGCTGCTGTTCATCGGATCTACACCCCATGAACGAGAGACGTCCGAGAAGAAGACGACTTTGTGGCCCTCATTCTCGGAACACCTGCAAACCCACCTGCCCAGGCACGATACGCTCCGTCCGTCTACTCGAACAGGCCTTAGCCGATCTTGCCGCCGCCACTCGAGCGTGAACCGCAGAGAGAGTTCCCTCTACCGCATGACGTGAGAACACTCATGGGACCCCGGAGATCGCAGGCAGTACAATCAACTGCAAGCACAGGTGAAAGAGGTCGTTTTACACCACATAAGCGCACGTTGGGAAGCCAAGATTCGCCAACTGGACTAAGACTCAAGCAACCTCTGGAGGATGACTAAAATCCTGTGGAACAGGCCCGCTCCACGACGAGTACGGCTTGCTGTACACGCCGGAGGATAAAGCCGAAGCTTTTGCTTACTGCATGGAACGCCAATGCAGTCCAACCTTCGAGACCGCGGATCTAGACGACATCGACAGGGTCCATCGAAGCGTTCTTAAACTGTTCGCCGCACCAGTCAAGGATCCCATCCGCCATACCACTCCGCCGGAAGTCAAGAAGCTCATCCAAAGGACCAACGTGAGGAAGGAACCATGATCCGACGGCATCTCCAACACGGCCCTCAAGAAGCTCCGCTCCCCATGAGGGCGACGGCAGCGAGGACAAACATCTTCAACTGCTTTGCGAGGATGATGCATTTTCCATCTGCCTGGAAAATTGCCGACGTCATGTTGATTCCAAAGCCGAGACAGAGCGATCCGTTTCCACAAACTACCGCCCCACCAGCCTGCTACCGACCATGTGGAAGATTTTCGAGAAGATCATCTTGGATCGTCTGTCTGCCACCGTCGAGGAGGAGAACGTCATTCCGAGCGAGCACATCGGGTTCAAGGCGGGCCATTCAACCACGCACCAGGTGCTCAGGCCCGTCGAGTACGCCACCGAGCGCTTCAACGTTAAGGCGTCAGTCGGAGCTGTCTTTCTGGACATGTCGAAAGCGCTCGACAAGGTATAGCATGAGGGATTGATACTCGAGCTATCACATACCGACATGCCAACCGGACTCGGACTTCCTGAGGGACAAACCTCTGTGCGAAGCTCGGCTACAAAAGGTTCTCGGTGCGCTCCTCCACATGAGGGATTCCGCAGGGCTCTACGTTTTCGCCGCTGCTGTTCACCGTGTTCACGAGGGATATCCTGAAGACGGAAGCAACAGAAGTCGCTATCTTCGCAGATGACATCGCTATCTTCACCATATATGTTGATCCACTTCTGATGACTCGATGTATTCAGAAAGCCGCCGATGATCTAGAAGACTGGCTCTCCCGACGGAGAATATAGGAGTCAACGCCGAAAAGAACTCCGCATTCTTTCCGAGCAAGAGGAGGAAGCAGCTCGATCGAAACATATCTTCGGTCGCGTTATCCTGTGGAAACAAGAAGCCAAGTACCTGGGTATCGCCATCGACAGCAATTTTCTGTGGAAATCGCACATCGACGACCTAGCCAACCAGACGACGGCCGCGCTGACCAGCCTTTGTTGTCTGCTATACCGCAATAGCAAGTTGAGCAGCGACAACGAGCTCTTGATCTACAAGACGATACTGCGGCCGATGATGACGTACGGATGTGCTGCATGGAGTTAAGCATCAGCTACACACATCAAACGTCTCCACGTTATCCAGAACAAGGTTCTCCTAATGGTCGTCGATGCTCCCTAGTTCGTCAGAATTCTCATATACACAGAGATCTCGACGTTCCTACGATCTAGGAATTCCTTGGAGAAGCAGCAGCCAAGGCATTCCACAGAGCGGACATCCACGAAAACCCTCTCATCCGTAATCTGAGAGATTACGATGAAGGGGAAGCTCGTACCCACAAGAGGCCCAAGATGATGCTGCTGCAGTAGCTCCTAAGCCTCGACGACGTTCAAGAGTGCAATGCTCGTACTTGGATGGGTTCTTCTACGTAGTTTTCCCCTGGAGGTGTGCATGGAGTAACATCATTTATAGAAATTACCAAAATATAATTTTTTTCTCCGCCACAATTACACGCAATCGGTCCCGACGCGTACGTAGCTAGCGACGCTACTATGATTCCACAAATTACCATTAGTCCTGCCATAACTAAGTTTTAGTAAAAAGTTTATTCGCTGCTAATATTTATATTCGCCCGATGCGCGTTTTTCACTACACTGAACAGTTTTGAAACTTACCCTCTAAAGTACAGTACTGTTTGATGTACTAGAGGTCCAGTCGATCTGGTGGACGCTCGATCCTCGTCGATCTCCTAGCTAGAGGACGGTCCTCTGCTACTGAGGCTGCAACAGGTTCCCTTTCTTCTCCTGGTTCTGTAACTACTTGCCCCAACTGATGGGCTTGAACTGCTGCTGCTTGGACTTCCCATGCTGATGGTACTCTAACATGAATAGGAGTACCAGTATCGGAATCCGTCTTTCACTAGTAATCTGTCTATTTTTCTTTCTTATTATTTTTCTTTGATGGAACGGTAACTTGTATGGGCGCTTCGTAATCGTAGGTATTTTCTCTGTAATACTTTTATGCTTAGCCATATTTGTACTTGTTAACATTTCGTTTTCTTTACAAAACTAATCTCAATATCGGTCCAGAAATTCTAAAACCAAATATATTTTGGGCGTAATTATTGAAACGCTCCAATTCAAAAGAATTATCTTCCCGTTCTTCCGTTAAATTTGCAATACGTTAACAGTTTTCGTGTTTTCCCGATCGGGTATGTTCGCCGACGCTACTCCTAAAGTCCAGTTCTCCTTTGAAGTTATCAGAAACGAATTCAAATTCAACATTCGTATTAAACACTTTTCGACTTCATCCGTAATTACTCTATAGCTGCCATTATTACTCCGTTTATTTTTACTTTATATGGTTCTATTATAATTTCTTGGCCCTCTAATACTTCAGCTAATTTCCCATAATACGTAGCTTCGCATTTCGCTGATATCTCCAAGTCCTCAGTTAACAAAACGTTTATTTCTTGATTTTTTCCTTGTCCACAGGTTTTTCTTTCTTCCCATGCTTTAACCTTTTCCGCTTGTAGTAATTCTATTTCCTTTAATTCCGCTTCGCTTTGTCATTAAGTTTGAAGTAGCCTTTTTGATCACCCTCCGTATTCTTTTTCTTAACACCCGGTTTCAGTCTACCAACTGCACTAGACCAATCTGTTTCATCTAAAGTATACTTTTCGTCTTCACTGATTCCTCCGCAAATCTATTCTTGTGTATCGACTTCAATACCATTCACGTTAACGCGATTTACTACCCCATAAATTGTCTTCTTCCTAAGCACAACCATCCACTTTTCTATTAATCTTTCTATTAATAAAACCTTTATTATTCACTTCATTAACACGTATTTCATCACCACTGTGATCCGCAACACCTGTTATCTCGTTACTACCCACAATTTCTTCACATATCTCGATATCCTCACTGATGTCTTCACTAACAACACATACAGTTCTATCTTATCGTAATCAACTGTCATATTTTTCCTATTCGGCACCGCCTACTTTAGGGCAGTACGGTCCTGCACCTCAGAATTCCGATCCTTCTGTAGTCTTCGAGAATTCTTTCTTAAGTGGTTTGATCGCTTGTTCTTGACACACTTCTGTTTCATCATGATAACTAGGCTTCCTTGCACTATTACCGTTCAGAAAATTGCGAGCCTGAATTCTACACTCATTTGCTTCCCTCACGGACATCGAAAGCCTTTATCTAAATTCGCGGGTCGCTTTTCCTTGACTAAATTCCGTATTCGCGTAACATAGATCCTTAACTTCAGCTTCATCATAATTGGTCATAAAATCCAAACAAATACGGTCCTGAGTTTTGGAAACCTGAACATCCCTCACCGGCCTCGCGAGACCATTATTATAATCCGCCGTACCGGAGTTCCTTGATTTAAAATTTCACGATAACTTCAGGTTCCCCTCGTATACTACCACTTTCACCTACTGCTACGTCATCCTTTCTCGCAAAGCGTTTAATCTTATCATAACTTCTGATATCGTTAGCAATAATTTAATTTTACTATCGCTAACTACCGATCGTTTCTTTCTTAAACGCTCTTAACCTCCTATAGTCCATGGTATCATTATATCTCCGCGCTGTGTCACTTTTCACCCCATTATTATTACTTCTTGTCTATGTAACATCAATACTAAAACCTTTGTCCATCATTAGCTTAAGTATTTCATTAGCCCATTCCTCCAAAACATTTTTTCTAAAATAATTTTTTAAGTTCTCTCCTAAGAAATCTGTACCTAAGATTCCATCACACTGTAGCGGTAATTCATCCTCACAAACTACAAATTTTTGACTGACGCTAACAAACTGCTTTGTTATTCCAACAAACTAATCAGCTTCACCCAAAACTGGAATACCATGGCTCATACCTCTCAGTCCGACTGACTCGTTGCATCTTTCACTCAAGATGCTTTCGATAACTGAAACAGCTGATCCGGTATCTATTAATTATTTACATAAGACTCCAGTTATAAATAATTTGATACTATATGAAATTTCCGGCAAGAAAGAAGATACTTATAGTGCTCTAAATAGTGTTAATAAGTGATTTATATGTAGTGCGTATGTGTAGTGAGTGCTCGGTGGTGATTGTTATTATATTAATAGGTGATTTAGTGTGTGTGTATGCAAGTGAATGTGCAATTATAATTATCCAGTGATGAAGTGATAATATTTTTTAACAGAAGATACTATTCCCAGGGAGGTTTTGGAGGCAGACTGCTACTGGACAAGCTTTGTTTACAAATGTGTGCTGATTTGAAACCTGCAAAGGATCGCAATTTAAAAGATTAAAGTTTGGGAAGCTCCATTTTAGTTTGGATTGGGAGCTACCGTTTGCGGCGTGGTTGGGGCCGCAGACACTTCTTCACATACGTGGAGGTCGTTGAAGAAGGAGCGCTGAAACTACCTACATGGAGATCATGCTAAAGCAATCAATTTTAACACATACCTTGGCTTGAACCGGCAAGAAAGAAGATAGAGTGTTTTAAAAAATATTTAGTGCTTTTAGTGCTAGTGGTTGTTTTTGTGGTAAAATAGGTGATTTAGTGCGTTTTTATTCATAGTGAGTGCAAGTGAATGTGCGTGATAAAGTGAATATTACTTCCACATCCAACGGATGGGAAGTACTTTATCGCGAAAATAATTTTTATTTGCTCAATCGCCTTAAAATGGTCGAAAACGCAAAATGCAAAATTTGAGCAAAAAAGATATCTTGTCTGTGTGTCTGTAGGGTATCGGGAACGAGTAAAATTGGGGGGTAACTACCCTTTTTGACTTTTTGTTGTTTTGTATGTGATTAGTAGTATAATAGCGAGTATTATTCGTCCTTATAAATTTTCGGTGCAGCAAACTGTTTAGAAGATATTAGCAAAAACGCGTTACATATTAAATGAACGGTTTTTAGTTAATATCTCCGTAAATACTTAATATATTAAAAAAATTAAGAATATGCCATCAGATAGGAAATAAAATTTCTCACAAAAAGTGTTTTAAACATTTTTCCAGAATTTTAGCATTTTCCAAATATTTTCAAAAAGCGTATTTTGTACGCTGTCCATACGATTTTTCTAAAATTTTAGTATAAAATAAAAAATCAAATTTCTGATCGTAAAGTACTCTTGCAACTTTTTTGTTTAGTTAATAATTTTCAAATTATTTGGAAAAATCCGATTTTAGAAATTTATGTATTTTTCCTAATATCACGAGAACCGTTTGTCTTAGAAAAAATGTCTAGAGAGAAAAAATCCTCAAAACCAGATTACTGAACTTATAGTACAAGAAATAAAAGCGTATGTCATTTTTACAATTGGATGCGGAGGTATTGATTCTATTTGCAGCGGTTTTTTGTAAGAGAACATACTATTACCACTGAGGTACGGAGGAGACGGACGAGCATCTACAGAAGATTATGCGGAAGGCAGACGGGGAAGAAGATACTTGCAGTGCTCCGTAGTTTTTTTGTGTTAACATAGGTGATTTAGTGTGTTCTTATGCGTAGTGAGTGCGAGTGAATGTGCAAGGTGCTGTGATGAAGTGACAATATTTAAAAAGAAGATAACTGCTTCCACGGAGGTACGGAGGGGACAAGCACGTACAACAAGATTATGCTGAAGCAGTCAACTAGTTAGTGAGGTATTCCATTTGGATGGCAGACTCCTGGACAAGCTTTGTTCCCAATTTCGCACTACATCTTATCTACATCCTTTGGATTCAACAATATATGAAATCTGGCAATGATCACAATTTTAAAGATTAGAGTTTAGTCACATTTTAGGGAAGCTCCATTTTGGTTTGGATTGGGAGCTACCGTTTGCGGCGTGGCTGGGGCCGCAGACAATTCCTCTTCACATGCCTGGAGGGCAGTGAAGAGCGGAAAACAAACTATTATTACAGGGGAGGATCGCAAAGTTTTAGTCAAATAATTAATCGGGACCGCATAGTAGCGATAAGACAAAATAATGTCGGAAATGCCCATGGCGGCAATAGGAATAATTTTCAAAACTCTGGACCCGAATTCCTTGGATTTTATGGACAATTGTTATGAAGCTGAAGATAATGATTTATGTTATGCGAATATGGAATTTAATCAGGGAGACGCGATCCTCGCATTTAGAGAAAAGCTTTCGATGCCCGCAAGAGAAACTAAGGAGTTTAAAATTCAGGCTCGCAATTTTCTGATCGGTAATAAGGCAAGGAAGCCTAGTTATTATGATGAAACTGAAGTGTGCCAAGAACAGGCGAAGACTACAGAAGATCGGAATTCGGAGCTGCAGGACAATGGATAATAATGAGATAATAATTTTTGTGGACCACGGTGGTGATGAAATACGTGTTAATGAAGGGAATAATAAAGGTTTGATTGATGAAATTATTTAAACAGACGAGACTGCTCCCAGGGAGGTACGGAGAGGATAAGCATCTACATGGAGATTATGCTGAAGCAGTCCATTTTAGCACACCCCTTGGCTTCAACCAGCAAGAAAGGATCTATTTTTTATAGTGCACTTAAGAATATTCAGTGTTCCATAGTGATAGTTTTTGTGTTAATAGGTGATTTAGTGTTTTTGTATGCGTAGTGAGTGCGAGTGAATGTGCAAGGTGCTGTGATAAAGTGAAGTGAACAATATTTAAATAGAAGACTCCCAAGGAGGTACGGAGGGGACAAGCATCTACATGGAAGATTTTGCCGAAACAGTCAACAAGTTACCGAGGTATTCCGTTTGGATGGTAGACTACTGGACAAGCTTTGTTCCCAATTTCGTGGTTAACGATTTGCTCTACATCTTATCAAATCTACCCATCCTTTGCCTTCAACAAGATATAATATGAAATCTGCCAAGGATCGCAATTTAAAAGATTAGAGTTTGGGAAGCTCCAATATAGTTTGGATTGGGAGTTACCGTCTGCGGCGGGGTTGGGGCCGCAGACACTTCTTCACGTACGTGGAGGTCAGTGAAGAAGCAGCGTTGAAGTACCACCTACATGGAGATTATGCTGAAGCAGTCCATTTGAACACACCCCGTGGCTTCAACCAGCAAGAAAGGATCTATTTTTTATAGTGCACTTAAGAATATTCAGTGTTCCATAGTGATAGTTTTTGTTTTAATAGGTGATTTAGTGTTTTTGTATGCGTAGTAGGTGCGAGTGAATGTGCAAGGTGTTGTGATAAAGTGAAGTGAACAATATTTAAATAGAAGATACTACTCCCAGGGAGGTACGGAGAGGACAAACATCTACATGGAGATTATGCCGAAGCAGTCAACAAATTACTGAGGTATACCGCTTGGATGGCAGACTACTGGACAAGCTTTGTACCCAATTTCGTGGTAACGATATGCTCTACATCTTATCTAATTCAACCCATCCATTGCCTTCAACAAGATATAATATGAAATCTGCCAAGAATCGCAATTTTAAAGATTAGAGTTTAGTCACATTTTAGGGAAGCTCCATTTTAGTTTGGATTGGGAGCTACCGTCTGCGGCGTGGTTGGGGCCGCAGACACTTCTTCACATACGTGGAGGTCAGTGAAGAAGCAGCGTTGAAAGTACCTACATTGAGATTATGCTGGAGCATTCCATTTTAACACGCCTCGAGGCTTCAACCAGCAAGAAAGGAGCTACTTTTTATAGTCGGTTGAATGCTAGTTATAGTTTACTATATATCTCCGTGACATTCCAAATGTGCAAAGTATTTTTTATTTTTGAAATCTTTCCAATCGCGGAATTTGATTTTAAGAGGTGCATGCAAGTATCAACTTTTCTATGAATATTTTTGCAGGTAACTAAAATGTTTTTCTTTCAGCTTAGTCGGTTTCGGTAGCAGACTACGGGGTCTGTTCGCGTTTTTAGGTCGGTAGTGTTATCAGCAGATGCTGTTCGCTCTAAAAATGAAAAGTTTAGTTTACGTTTCGTTTCCGTTAGTGCGGGGTCTTTTTTTGTTGCTAGTTCAAAAACGTTAGTGACTCAAGTATCGCGTGTGACTCTAAATTTAACTAATTCACTCGATTAACATAAATAGTGCTGGACTTTTATTCCTGGTGCACCGAGGGACAAGAGGATTGGAGGAGCTACGTTATGTGGCCAAATACTGTAAGTTTCAATTTAATTTAGTATTAACTTATACCTTCTATTCAAAATTGGATCCATATTCTCCTGTTCAGTTGGCGTGTAACTGAATAAAATGTAAAAAGAAGCTAGTTACTGAAAACATTATTGAACAGTGTCCCTTAGAATCAAGAGACATCTTTAGAGTTAAGGTGACTAATGCTGTGACGAATTTTATACATAAAAACTACGTCCTTAGGAGGTTCACATAGGTTTCTCAGTAATATGTAAAATAATGCCAAATATTTTCTAAAACAAAACCCCGCTATAATAATTACCAAAGCAGACAAAGGTAATGGTAGCTGTGGCCATTAACAAGAGCCAATACATTAATAAAATGGAAGAACTTCTTATGGATGCTACTACTTATAAAATTTTGCAAAAAGATACCACTTCTAGTATCCAAAGAAAAAAATGATGATTATACGCTAAGAAATACATAGAAGCAGATTTAAAAAAGAAGTTGACAATTTTAAGAAGTATTGCGCCGGGTATTTATGGTTTATCTAAGATCCACAAAAATTCAATTCCCCTAAGACCTATTGTATCAACTGTTGATTCACCTACGTCTATGTTTTGTCAGCGTATAGCTGACATTTTAAAATTATAATTTTCTAATTCCATTGTTATGCAGTTAAAGACGTATTTGAATTCTCTAATAATATTAATGATTTTCAACTTTCTGAAAACTATGTTGTTGCGTCTTTAGACGTAGTCAGTTTGTTCACAAACATATCCCTGCAGTTGATAACTTCTATTATCACAGAAAACTGGGATTTAATATCTCCCAGTACTAATATCAATTTAAACTACTTTATCAAAATCATTACTTTCCTTTTTGATAGCAATTATTTTTGTTTTCAAGGAAAATTTTATTCTCAGCCTTTTCGTTATTCTATGGGGTCCATTCTTAGTCCTACACCTGCATCTATAGTAATGACTAAATGATTAAAGGAGTGCATACCAAAATTGTCATTTGATTTACCATTTATTTATCAATATGTAGATGATATAATTTTATCTTTACCGTTGCATGGCTCACAGGAAATCCTACAAGTTTTCAATAGTTACAATACACATCTATCTTTTACCATTGAACATGAGCATGTTAATTATGTCCTTTTTTAGATAGTAAAGTTATCAGAGACCAAAACAATAGAATAACCTTGGACTGGTATATAAAACCGACTAGTTCTGGCCGTTATATAAATAAATTTTATAGTTCAAATGAAAAATAGAATAAAAACACTATATCATAAAGACTTTAGGTACAAAAATTTAAAATTTTTATAATCATTACTTATAAATAATGCATGTCCAAGAAAACTAGTGACTAAATTACTTTATAGTAACAATTCGAAAGCGCAAAGTGAGGAAATTAACGTAACAAATAACCTACAAGGAAATATTGAACCAAAAAAAATTTGTAGTGTTACCATACTACAATAATCTATCAGAAAAGTTAATAAACTTTTTAAAAGATTATAACATAAATATTGTAAAAAAGAGTACGAGGTTAGTAGGTCCGCTGTATACAAAATTAAAAAAGATAAAACGCCATTACTAAATAATACTGATGTGATTTACAAAATTAATTGGACATCTTGCCAAGGCTCTTACATAGGTCAAACTTGCCAGCAATTAAAAAATAGGCTGCGTTTACATAAAAGTGATATGTTTTAGGTAATTCTCAACCCGAAATTGATTTTGAAAATATAAATATAGTAGCAAAAGAACACAATTTAGGCAAAAGATTAATATTGGAAATGATAAATATTAGCAGATAACAGTATTAACAAAAAAACGGATATACAAAATTTGAGTGCAATTTATACTTATTTACTAAATTATAAAAGCGAATCAAATTTTATAATTTTGATATAGTAATATTTTAAATTCTTTTTTGATAAAAAAGATGATATTTATTGGACCAGGCTGTACCGTCCTTTTTTTTCGTTGCAAATATTTTTTTTATTAGAGGAAGACAAATTAAATAACTTGTCATTTTAAAGTTGATGTCTCAAATATTGTAAGTAAATTTTATAAAACGACCCATATTATATTGTAATTATACTATTTATAGCAACCCTGAAGAAGGTGCGAAATAAAGCCTACCGAAAGCTTGGTTTAGTTCAGAAGACTAGCTTCTTTTTACATTTTGTTCAATTATACCTTTTAGATAATTTCTTGCACTTGACAACAAAAAACTGCCTTCGTATATTTAATTTTTAACAGTCGTTGTCTTTTGTTGCAGGAAGTCTTATCGTGGGGGGTAAGACTGCATGATGCAGTATTTGGCCGGGTGAGTGCTTTTCATATGATTCCTTTTTGTTTGTACTTCTAGTTGACTTTACACATTTGAAATATTCTTATTTGAGGGAGGGGGGAGAAGTGACGGATGGCAGACTACTGGATAAGCTTTGTTCCCAATTTCGTGGTAACGATATGTATGTGCACTACATCTTATCTAAATCAACCCATCCTTTGGATTCAACAATATATGAAATCTGGCAATGATCGCAATTTTAAAAATTAGAGTTAGTCACATTTTAGGGGGAAGCTCCATTTTGGTTTGGATTGGGAGCTACCGTTTGCGGCGTGGCTGGGGCCGCAGACAGTTTCTCTTCACATGCGTGGAAGGCAGTGAAGAGGGAAAAACAAACTATTACAGGGGAGGATCGCAAAGTTTTAGTCAAACAATTAATCGGGACCGCATAGTAGCGATATGACAATGTCGGAAATGCCCATGGCGGCAATAGGAATAATTTCCAAAACTCAGGACCGTAGTTCCTTGGATTTTGTGGACAATTATTATGAAGCTGAAGTTAATAATATATGAAATGTAGTTAGGGAAACGCGACCCGCGAATTTAGAGAAAAGCTTTCGACGCCCGTGAGGGTAGCTAAGGAGTTTAAAATTCAGGCTCGCAATTTTCTGAACCATAATAAGGCAAGGGAGCTTAGTTATTATGATGAAACAGAAGTGTGCCAAGAACAGGCGAACAAACCATTTACGAAAGAATTCTCGAAGACTTCAGAAGAATCGGAATTCTGAGCTGCGGGACAATGGGTATAATGAGAAAATAATTTTTGTGGACCACAGTGGTGATGAAATACGTGTTAATGAAGGGAATATTGAAGGTTTGATTGATGAAATTATTTAAACAGAAGAGACTGCCCCCAGGGAGGTACGGAGAGGACAAGCATCTACATGGAGATTATGCTGAAGCAGTCCATTTTAGCACACCCCTTGGGTTCAACCAGCAAGAAAGGATCTATTTTTTAAAGTGCACTTGAAGAATATTTAGTGTTCCGTAGTGATAGTTTTTGTGTCAATAGGTGATTTAGTGTGTTTGTATGCGTAATGAGTGCGAGTGAATGTGCAAGGTGCTGTGATAAATTGAAGTGAACAATATTTAAGCAGGAGATACTACTCCCAGGGAGGTACGGAGAAGGCAAGCATCTACATGGAGATTATACCGAATCAGTCAACAAATTACTGAGGTATACCGCTTGGATGGCAGACTACTGGACAAGCTTTGTTCCCAATTTCGTGGTAACGATATGCTCTACATGTTATCTAATTCAACTCATCATTTGTCTTCAACAAGATATGATATGAAATCTGCCAAGAATAGCAATTTTAAAGATTAGAGTTTGGTCACATTTTAGGGAAGCTCCATTTTAGTTTGGATTGGGAGCTACAGTCTGCGGCGTGGTTGGGGCCGCAGACACTACTTCACATATGTGGAGATCGGTGAAGAGGAGCGCTTACTACATGGAGATTATACTAAAGCAGTAAATTTTAACACATTCCTTGGCTTGAACCGACAGGAAAGGATATATTTACAGTGTTCTTAAAAATATTTAGTGCTCCATAGTGAGTGCAAGTGAATGTGCAGGGTGCTGTTTCGTGGTGAAGTGACAATACTATTCCCAGCGAGGCACGGAGGGGACAAACACGTACAACAAGATTATGCTGAAGCAGTCAACCAGTTACTGAGGTATTCCGTTTGGATGGCAGACTTCTGGACAAGCTTTGTTCCTAATTTTGTGGTGACGATCTAATTCAACCCATCCTTTGGCTTCAATAATATATGAAATCTGGCAAGGATCGCAATTTAAAATATTAGAGTTTAGCTGCATTTGAGGGAAGCTCCACTTTGGTTGGGATTGGGAGCTACCGTCTGCGGCGTGGTTGGGGCCGCAGACAGTTCCTCTTCACTTACCTGGAGGTGAGTGAAGAGGAGCGTTGAAAGTACCTACTTGGAGATTATAATAAAGCAGTCAATTTTCACACATCCGTTGGCTTCAACCGACGGAAAGAAGATGCGGTGCTCTTAAAAAATATCTAGTGCTCCTTAGTGGTTGTTTTTGTGTGTTAAAATATAAATAATATAAATATATAAAGTGAATGTGCAAGGTGCTGTGATGAAGTGAAGTGGATAATATTTAAACACAAGATACTACTCCCAGAGAGGTACGGAGGGGACAAGCATCTATATGGCCGTCTACAAATTACTGAGGGATTCCGTTTGGATGTCAGACTACAGTACTTCTTACCTGCATCTTTTACTATTTATATATTTTTAAAGATACCTACCTGGACCGGGCATTCAAAGAAGCACATTTTTATGTTTTAAATGTTGTTTTTCTGTTACAGATTCATCTACTTCTCTAGCCTCAGTGGATCATAGGAGACCGAAGAGGATGACGCAGCATTAATGGCCAAATACTGTAAGTAACACTCATTACATTACAATTTTGTTTAAAGTASTTAAGCTTCTAAAATCAATTTTKAATCTTTCATGTCATAGGGTATATAAATTACGTTTTGAATGGTCACAGTATATATTCTCATTTGTATAATAATTTTCATGTCTAGAAATTTAAATTCAAAATTATGCATTCTAATTTTCTTTTTTCTGTTTGTTACAGGAAGTCTTATCGTAGGGGGTAAGACTGCATGATGCAGTATTTGGTCAGGTGAGTGCTAGTTATAATTTTTTATTCTTACTTGGGCATTCCAAATGTGCAAAGTATTTCGAAATCTTTCCAATCGCGGAATTTGGAGCTAAGGGGGGGGGGTAGATTTTTTTATTTGCAGGCAAGTACCAACTTTTCTATGAATATTTTTGCTAACTAAAATGTTTTTCTTCCAGCTTAATCGGTTTCGGTAGCAGACTACGGGGTCTGTTCGCGTTAGTAGGTCGGTAGTGTTATCAGCAGATGCTGTTCGCTTTAAAAATGAAAGTTTAGTTAACGTATCGTTTCCGTTAGTGCGGGGTCTTTTTTTGTTGCTAGTTCATAAACATTAGTGACTCTCAAGTATCGCGTGTGTCCCTTAACTAATTCACTCGATTAAAATTAATAGTGATGGACTTCCATTTCTGGTGCACCGAGGGACAAGAGGCTTAGAGCTACGTCATGTGGCCAAATACTGTAAGTTTCAGTCTGAATTATCATTAACTTATAGTGCCTAGATGATTTCTTGGATTTTACAACAAAAAAACTGCCTTCGTATGTTTAGTTTCTCAACAGTCGTTCTCTTTTGTTACAGGAAGTCTTATCGTGGGGGGTAAGACTGCATGATGCAGTGTTTGGTCGGGTGAGTGCTTTTCCTATGATTCCTTTTTGTTTGTAGTTTTAGTTGACTTTGCACATTTGGAATTTTCTTATTTTAGGAGGGTGGGTAAAAGTGAGAGTGAATTATTAGTGACTTGTGTCCTTCAAAGGTAAGTAGTAGCAAATTGCAGGTCAAAGGAACAAAATCTAGCTAAACTATTTTTCCTTTTTTGCAGGTACTTCTGGAAGATATATGGGGGGAATAAGGAATGTAGTAGTATGTTGAATTTTTTACTTTTTTTCTGTTACAGCATATTTTTGGTTTGGCGACGTAATTGCATCTCATTTTAATCAGATTATTTTTTGCAGCTTGTTTGCCAATTGTAGGTTATATTTATGTGTTTTAACTGTTATTCTGTTTCAGTAGTTGTTTATTGTGTATCTAATATATTTCTATGTTGCAGGTGCATGGGTGGTTTCAAGGTAATCCAATTTCTACCATCTACGTTTAATCTTTTTCTTTTTGGAATTTACAGAGTCTTCCAAGCTTCTAATATTACTTTTAAAATTGTAATTCGGCTGTTTCATAATTTAAATGATTTTTGTTCCAGATAATTCTGCAGTTCCAGGTGATATGTTTCGCAAGGGTCACTTGTTCGGTTAGCCTGAGGCGCCGACTACACCCTTAAAACATTTTTTTGCAGGAAAACACATTGCCGTCTCCTACAGATGACGTTTCCATTTAGTATAGTAACTAATTCATCTTTTCTGTTCAGCTTCCACAAGCAGTAACAGAATTCATTTCACGGCATCCCTTCAGTGGCGTAGATCAATTTGCCTTATTTCTGCTAACTAGATACATGCTAGTACGCCACTGCCAAACGGTGGCACTTTAGCTTATTACATGCGGTGTTCATTTTTTAGTTAGGTTAACAGGTTGGCACCCAATTACAGCAAAATACCTAATGCAACACGCTGTTTAACTTAAAAAATAATCTATGAAAGAAACATAATATGAAAATAAAATAAAGCCTAATTGAATCTTCTCATCTATGGCATTCATTGTCGATCACTTGCCGAACAATAGAAGTAAGCGAATCAAAGTGATTATCACAATAATTAGAAATACAATTAAAATAAGAACACATATGATTGATTGGTGACCGAAGTGAAACATTTGCACGACTATTGGTGCAATATAAAGACTTTTGTTGACGAGAGTTTATACGAGGTATAAGAAAGTTACCCTTCTCAAGCTGCGAACTATAATCAATCCTATTATTCAACAAATTATATTAAATTTTGACCACAGCACAAACACCACGAGTTTCTAGTGAAATAAACTCGAATCCGTCCAACATGGTTTGATGATCATACCCCCTAGGGTTAAGTAAAACATAAATTTAAGTAGCTTCCTCTGGACAGATTCGAGCTGAACAATATGTGTCTTGTATGTGGGAAACCAGATCAAAACTGCATATTCCAACTTAGAGCGAACAAGGTACCCAATCGTCAAAAACTCTACAGTTTCTATATAGGTATAATATAGGATGTTTCACGAATGATAATGACCCTGACGAAATTAAAAATGCAACCCAAAATACATTTGCAGAGGTAACACTGATAATTGTTCATCGTCTTAAAAAATATAAAACGTAGAGAGCTGTATAAATTCGTAAATTTTGACATGAACTTCAATCATTTGACTTTAAGTAAATGCGGTATTGCAAAACAAATTTTATTTTTGAAAAATATTTATTTAATAACATTAATGTAATAAATGCTCAAAATGTCGCCCTCCGCTGTTTTCGCAAGCTTGAATTCGCGCCCAAAACGATCTCTTAACATGCATTAACATTTCTGGAGTGATGGATCTACAGGCATCACGTATTTTATTTCCTAAATGTTCTACACTTTCAATTGGTGTTTGGTATACTTGTTCTTTTACCATTCCCCGCAGAAAAAAATCCAAAGGAGTACGGTCCGGGCTTCTCGGTGGTCAAGGATTAATTGAACCTCTTCCTATCGATCGGTTAGGCAAAACCAAATCAAGATGATTTCGCACTATTCTATGATAATGCGCAGGTGCCCTATCTTGTTGGAACCATAGATCTTGTCTTACTTGTAAATTTACATTTTGGAGAAGTACCGGTAAAACGTTTCTTAAAAATTTAGATAAGTATTACCGTTTAAATTATCACGAAAAAAATAAGGCCAAACAATATGGTTCCCCGATATTCCGCACCAGACATTCGTCGAGTAGATAGTTTGAAAATGTCCTTCTCGAACCCAACGTGGATTTTCTTGCTCATAATAATGCATGTTATGTTTGTTAACTCCACCATTAATAGAAAATCTTGCTTCGTCTGAGAAGCAAATGTCATAAAATTTCACATTCAAATTTTGGTGTTCCCGAAAAAAGTTACAAAAAGACAGTCTTTTAGGATAATCTGTCTACTTTAAGGCCTGATCCAATTGCAAGTGATTCGGAAGAAATTGATTGCCTTTAATTATTCGGTGTACTGAAGACAGACTAATACCAGTTGCTCTTGAGACTACCCTTTGACTAATATGAGGATTTTCGTCAATCATTTCCAATACTCTAATTTCATTGTCAGGGCCTAGTGCTGTTCTTTCTCTTGACTTTTTCAGTGGTGGCCAGTTTGTCCTTAAAATTAATTCAAGCCTCTTGAAAATTGTATCGGCAGGAGCTCTTCTATTTGGAAACGGGCAGCAGCGGAAGCATTTTTCTTGCATTCACCATAAATCAAAATCATATCTGTTTTTTCATCATTTGAATACATTTTGACTTTTAATAAATACAGTGACTGGAACCATAGCGCGTAGCCGTCATGGATTCCCAATTTATTTTTAAAATAATACCATTATGTAAAATAACCACATTGGCCATATGAATGTATTCTGGGTTGCATTTTTAATTTCGCCAGTGTCATTATCATTCGTGAATCATCCTGTATAAATCCATAGGATTTGTAAGACGAATTGATAGCATTTGGAAATATTGAGATTTAAGCGATTGCGAAGACACCATGTATTTAGATAATTAAGAACATTTTCGAGTAAATTTGGCAAAGTTATAGAATTGAATAGTTTAAGATCATCAGCAAACATGATGTTCACACATTTAAGTGAGTCAGGAAGATCATTTATGTACTGTCGGTTGCAATATTCATGCAACAACATAACGAGCAATCCTTTACACTCCAAATTTAGTACCTTTTTCCACCAAACGGTGGGGTAAGCATCCCTATTGACCAACAATTCCCGATTTTATGCAACCCAACATTTGAATATCTGCAGAGCTCAATGGCAAGTAAGATCTACCCTCGAATCTACCTGTTTTTACGACTACCTACTTAAAATAAACAGCCCAGCTCAGGCGGTGCGGTGTAGCTGGAAATATGGAATTAGTGTTCCAAATGGACAGATACAATGCTCATAGGCATAAAGGGTCGGCGTCGCGTCGTCGGGGTGAACAAAATCTAATATCAATAAGCAACCTTCTTTTGTAAAACATGTAGCAAGTTAATAAAACTTGAAACATTATGAAGTGTTACATTATTGCTATTCATTTAACACTGTGGAATCTGTCAACTGAAGTAATTGGGCAGGTTTTTCATATCTATTCTATTTTAAGTTAAAGTCATCTTTGCGATGAGAGTCTAAACCAATCACATTACCTTACTTTAAGGCCGATTAATTTTTACACACATTGAATGATACTAAGTCGTTTATTCATTTATTTTAGGTATATTATACTAAATTGCACTACCTTAGCATACATGCAATAATAATATTTGAAAAAGAGGAAGGATGTGTTTACCAATTACAATTAATTGCAAGAAGATACGTGTTGTGACGTTAGTAAATGTTCTTGATAATTGTTTGACAAATTGGCACGTTAAAGTACTCTAACCTGGTATATGTATACAGCGGCCATGTTTTTATCAAATAAGTAGAATTATTACGATCCTGTCATCCAGGCCATATTATATTTATTTTAACAATTTGTAGAATGGATAATTGAATATTGACAAAATTTCAGATAGTTCTAAAATCTTTTACGGTAATACATCAAGCAATACGACATACAGCGGATAAAATACAATAAAATGTTTTTAGAAATCGCTCGTAACCTATTTAATATAATTACATTTTGGAAAAGTAGCTTTTAAACACTTTCACCACCACGAAAATATTGTTATTATAAGAGTGAATGCTTCTAGCGCCCATCTTATGACACACAACAAAAGATTTTTTCGAAAACGTATATTAATCTATCGAACACTATCTACATCGTTTTCAAAGTTTATAATCAAATTTTCAGTAAAATATCTGCAAACCCAATACATCTTAAAACTATATTTGCAGGCCAACAGGAGACAACCAGAAAGTTGAACAAGGGAGTGTAAAATGATAATATAACTAATACTAAAGTTTTTCATTTTGAGTTTTTCGTAGCATTCCTTTGGCGCTTTTTGTTGTTTAGAGGAACTATCTCTTTAAAACATTTAATTTTGTTTAGTACATTATAGCGACATTTATGACGCTAGTTTTTTTTAATATAAAATTCGTTTTTTGAAAAGCAGCATTAATTGAATCCCATTTTACTGGACTTCACTTTTGTTTTCTATTTTATTTTGAAACAAAACATTATTATGCTGTATTGCTTTAGTTAATAAAATAATAATACTACTATCACTACCACTACTTCTACCACTACCATTACCAAAACTCACCACCTCTTCCACTACTACTGCTTGTAATATATGTTTTATGCAAATATCACACAACAAATTTGAAATCTAAAATATAAATATGAGAATTTTGTTGGTTATGCCCTTATTGGAAATATATTTATAATGCCTATATTAAACGACGTTTTCTGGTTTTGGAGCATATCACGTTGCACTTTCCGTGGTATTGTAAAATATTTGCAAAATTGTAACTGTTTTTTTAAGATTATTTATGAATTTATTTTTAAACGAAAGCCCAAATGATTGAACATTTACCACATTCAAAAGGATTTTTGCATGCAAGTAATTGCATTTTGCTAAATCTAGTACCATTAAAATATGCGTTATGGCAGGGTCTGACTAATTTTAGAGTAACGTTAACGTTTTGACAAGTATAAATATCAAAAAGTCCTAACAGGATTTTTATAGACATAAATTTACACTGCAAGTAAATGACATTAACAAAAACACATCCTTCAAGAAAATAAATTTCGTATTAGTCAAGGAATGTCACCAGTTGAATTTGGTTTCTTAAGCATATCTGTAGTACAATTATGACGATGTAATTGGGAATTTTTGTTTTCGGAATTTTCAAATTTTAACTCAGTAAGTTATACATAGAAAACGTTTTTTGTACACCTCAATTTAGCTCCACTTATCCCCCCTGCTTATTAAACAGAATGTAACAACAATCTAAAAATCGTATTACCTTCTAAAAAATGTTAACTATAAATATTCTGTTAAATATGGACAATTAATTAGCAACCATGCAAGAAACATCCTTATTCTACATAAACAAAATTAATTAAACCTTTCAGTTAAAATGTTTACAATATTGCAGTACTGTAGTTTAGGCAATTGTTATAAATAATGTACTTTATATGTAGTCATCCACGCCATACTATTACATGCATTTCGAAGCAATACTTTCATTGTGGTATAAGAGTTTTTCTACGCTACTATTTTACACGCGGTTAGAGAAAATGTATTTGCTTTTTACTTTATTACATTTTGTTTGCCATATTTGGTGTATTTTGAAACATTAGGTACTTTAAAAGTTTTTAATAACATCTGAATTTTCTAAATATTCAATTATCGGATATATAGATTGTTAAAATAGATATAACTAAGTTGCCTTGCATAACCACATCGAAGTAATTCTACTTATACGACAAAATATATATACGCTGTATACATATACCAAATTAGGATACTTAAATTAATTTAACGAACACAAATCAAGGCAGAGCAGCTTTTAGTGACATCACAATAGGTTACTGTCGTTATATCCCAACGAACACGTATATACACACATTAATTGTAATTTGTAACTCATATTCTCAGTACCCTTAAAGATTGACAAGTTGCAACCTAGGTCCTCTTTTCATATATTATTATTAAACCCAGGGGTGGATCCACGGTTGTACGTTACACATTTTTGCTAATGAGACACCGAAAATCGTAAAAAATCAACAATTGAACATTTAACAATAAAATTATCGATAATGTTTTAATATATAAGTTACCGCATTTCCATCATAAATGACGCTCTGCGAAGAAAAGGACTTTGAGTTGCTAATCAAGTTCATTTACCCTATAAGGATTCATTTGAAAATAAGCGTATTTCCGCGTGGGCGCGTTCTCAACAAAAGAGATAGTGGTAGATTTGATGCTATGAAATACATGTTGAAATATGTATCAAAAATAAATCTATGGTTTCATTTACACATTTCTTAAATCAAGTACAAAATTATGTAGTTCCCCCCCCCCCAAATCCTACTCTGGATCCGCCCCTGATTAAACCTGTGCTAAAATAATAAACGTGGAGAAATTTAGTACCCGAAATAAATGACTTACCACAATTCGATATAAGTATCTAAAAGTTATTTTTTTTTAATTTGATATTAGAGAAAATCAACTTGGTTACGATGACAGAAGTAACTTCTAATAACAAAGTTGACTTTAGTTTAAAATAGAGAAGAAAAACTGTTTCATTGACTTAAGTTGACTGATTCCGTGGTATTAAGTGAATCATTTTATAAATAATATAATAATAACTGTAATGTTTCAAGTTTTAATAAGTTTAACATTTTACATATTTCGGTTTATTAAATAGGCATGCATCAAAGAGTTTAGAAATGAAGGTAATTGCTATTGAATATCGTTCACGCCGACCCTTTATACCTACAAGCCTTGTATCTGTCCATTTGGAACTCTAATTTCGTATTCCTAGCTATACCGCACCGGTTGGGCTGGTCTGGTTATATTGGGTGTAATAGTAAAAACAGGTAGATCCGAGGGTGGGAATGTTGGGTTGCATAAAAACCAGAAATTGTTGCTCAGTAGGAATATTGTGCTTGCCCCATCGTTTGGTGGTAAAAGGTACTAAATTTAGAGTAGAGTAGAGTACATAAGAAACAGAAGAGGGTCCAAATTCGATCCCTGCGGAACTCCGGAAGCGGAAATGACAGATATTAGTAAAAAAGGCGTTCCAAAGAGGAAGAGAAGCAAACCATATACATATTATACACGACGGATTATTGTAGCAGCTACGTACACATAAAATAGATCCTATGTTGCACAGGCATAAAGCATACTTAATTTTTTTTATGTAATAAGTTTGCTTCTCTTGTCATGGTGCCTACCACTAAAAGACGAAATATATAATTAATGTTTGCGATTCATACATGAAAATTCATTGGTAATATGAGAAATTTTAAAGAAAGCAGATGTTTTAACAGAGTCTATGCTTTTTATTCTAATAATAACTTCACAGATATAAATTTAAAGGTTCCTTTCTATAACATATCCACATCTGAAGCAGGCATATTTATAGTAGCTGCTAAAAGAGGCTGGCGCTGATTCTTCTTAACGATAAGAACTCTGATATTCCTTTTGTTATCATCTTCAGGATCAATTTGCAGAGGTTGACCATTTTGAAGACTTTTTACCTTTATTTCAACTTTATATGACATCCCTGGGGGTACCAAAGGGATCTTACAAAAAAATACAATCTAAAATTTGCTGTGTTGGCCTAAATTTAATTGTATTCACCTGTATAAGATGCGAAGATAAACGAAATACAGTTGCTGGTACGTGAAACACCAAAATTAATGAATTTAGTGGATTTTCATCATTCATATTCTTCAGTGTTATTATTAAAGTATATTGATCACCCAAACCCAAAATCTGTCAAGGAAAAATTCATTACTATTCATTCAAAATTACCGGAGCTGTTTTACCTGCGCTGAAATCTTCAATTGCTCTGTAGCATTACCCATGCCATATTGATCGTTCAAATTTTGCACGAAAGCATTGGCAGCAACCAGTCGCAATCGAATCAAATCTTGTTGGAAATTCTGGTGCATATCTGAAACACAAACTCGTAAATTACATAAACTGTTAAGTACAGCACTTACCAATAGCATTCTGTTTTTCCCTCAGGCTTTGCTCTAAAAACAGCCTGCTCCTTTTGGGAAGAGGCAAGGGTTTGTTTTGATTTAACGGTGTTGCGTGAATATCCTGCGTCGTTGATTTGAAGTCAGCGGTCCGTTTGAGTATTTTAAAGTTTAGTACACCACCTGCATGCAAAATTGAAAGTTTAACGTAAACAAATTGAATTTGCGTGTTTACTAGATGTCACGACGACCATAACATGCTCTTCTTGGCCCATCTGACCGAAAGTGATTGCCGAAGGTGTTCCCGGTACAGAAATATAATCGACTGGATATCTTCCTTGATAGAGGTGGAGAAGTCCACCTTGTAAACCTACAGCGACTAAATGGGTGCTCAGGTGTTCCAGGGGAACCAAACAGAGGCAGGTTACGCGATTTACCATTTCTAATGACCACATTTTCACTCCCTAAAGTTGTAAGTGGTTAATTACAGCAACTTTCAGCGTTAAAATGAATACATACACGTTTGGTGTAGCAGTGGAAATATTTATCGTTAGTAGCAATCATAATAAACAAATCTCCCGGTATTATAACCATGTCAACTATATCGGCCGTCGTTTGAAACACGATCTTTCCTTCAAGCCATCCTTTTCTAAGCAAACAGACAGATTTTTCTCGACAAGCTATGAATATTCTAAATTCGATATCGAAAAGACCTGTTGATTTCATCAGAACCGGAGTTGACTTTACATTACTGACGCTGGCCTGCAAATCAAAATCAGTATACAAGTTTAAAATTAAAAAAAGATGAAATAATCACCTCATGTATCACAGAAAACCCTGACGGATCTATTATATAGATATGACCAGCCTCTGTAGCAATCACAGGGCAAGAAACAGCATGGGGATCGATGGCGTTCTTATTGATTGTCGTAGAACATGTAACTGGCGAAGTTTTAGCAAGCGTGTTGCTTTTATAAATGGTCACGTATTCAGGCCACTCTTCTTTTGGCAAATTAAGCATATTCTGTGATCTTAAGATTGAAATAAAAATGTACTCCACTGGTATAAAAGCTTATGACACTTACTGTTCAGACAGCAGTTTGTAAGAAACATTATTTAGTTCTTCCACAGCTTCTATGATGCTTTTAGAATCTGAATCTGAGTAAGATTTCAATTTTTTCCAAACACTTTCTTCGAGAGCTGTTACGGGCAATGTGGGAATGGAAAATTTAAAATAGGGTTTGTTATTTTTGTACATTAACAGCTCAGAACTGCAAACAACTGCCACTGCTACAAAATGCAAATAAAATTCTATTTTTTTTATAATTTAGTTGTATTTATAGACGTACCTGGTATCTTTGGTTCAATTTCATCAGTATAAAAACTGATTATGCCTGTAGGGACATCAGGTAATAATAATTCACAACAAAGCACCGTGCCTCTATAAACATAGCMGTGTAGTGTACTTTTCTACATCCCTATTATTTACTATACCTGTATACTTTTAGTTTACATTTGTCTCCTTCGTTAGTCGATATGTGAAGTATAACTAAACGGTTGTCACCATCTCCGGCTACATCAGTTAAAAGCAAACCCCCTGGTAAAACTTTTAGCCCAGCATTTCCATCTGAGTGGGCATCCAGCCATTTTGAAGTATTTAATTCACTGAAATTTTATTATTATTACAATTTTGTTGGTTAATAGGGAGAAATTTACCCTCTGCTCATAGCTTTTGTGTTGTGTAAGTAAATTCAATAACGGCCTTGTTTTGTAGCAAGAGATGTAACCACATCAACAAGGTGCATTGATTTAATTAGCTTTAGAGTATAAATGTCAGAAACAATTGAACAGTTAATTTTCTTATGGTTCTTGGTTCTTCTTTGTGGAGTTTATGGTCTAAAATCACTTAATTTATTTCAGTTTTATGTATTATTAATATTCAAATAGTTGGCGCATTTATTGCAGTAATACTATTGGCGACATCTTTCAATAAAATTCGAAGTAAAATCTTTCATTTACTAGCAGTAGAGGGTACGATTCAAATGTAGGAGTACCAATGTAATGTAATGAACAAATAACGAATTTAGTGAAACAAACCTATAACTAAATACATGTATATGTATTAAAAATTATCAAAAAGAAGAAGCTATTAGTCACATTGATAGAAACGTTGCAAAACATACTCTTGTTTGATAACTAATATCGTGTACTGTACTATTGGCTGCACTGTGAGTGGGGACTTCGATTTTTTTTGACATTTCTCTACCTTAAAAAACAAGTATGTTGTTGCAATTGTTTATATTTGTGCAGATATGAAAAAAAAATCGTGAATGCAACTTAATCCAACAATGATTCACTTCTGAACACAGTCATGCAGCATAAACGTAGAAAATAACCAAAATCTGTGTCATTTACGAATCAATCAAAGCCTTGCACCAATTTTTAGAGAATAGAATGGAAGACAGCGGTGCAATGACTTTTGTTTGCAACGACATGAGCAGTACGCTGTTCCAAAAGCTATACGAGCAGAAAAGAAGCAGTCGCTTTTGCGACGTCACTCTGCATGTAAATAATAAATTAATTAAAGCGCACCGCAACGTTTTAGCCTGCAGTTCTCCGTATTTTGACTCAGTGCTTAAGCAACACAAAATAATAAGAGAACAGCTGATTATAAACTGTGCTGACGGTGATACGTTCAACAATATGTTGAACTATATGTATACAGGTCAGATAACCATAGAATATTCAACTGTAGAGGAGTTGTTAAGATTAGCCGATCATTTCATTGTTACAAAGATTATTGAATATTGTATAGAGTTTTTGGGAACTAAGTTGAATGTAAAAAATTGTTTGTTTACTTATTTTGTGACGCAACGCTTTAAACTAAAACATTTGAACAACCTGGTGGAGAATTGGATTGTAGGACACATCGATCAAGTTTGTGATGGAGAAGAAATCTTGAATTTAAAATGGCAAGAGTTACAGGAGTTCTTTAAAAATAAGGTAAGGAATTAGTTGTTTATATTATCATTAGTTTCACACATGCAGTTGTTTTCCAGGTCTTTGTTGTACCAACTTACAAAACTTTAAACATCATGTCCGGATGGGTTTTAAAGAATTTAGAACAGAGGGAGAAGGTGTTCGATAAGCTGTTGAAAAGTTTCCATTGGAACATCTTCGAACCAAACGAAGTCTTCAAGCACTTAGAAACTTGTGATTTGTATAGTAAAAGTGAAGCTTGTCTCTATCAAATTTTACATTGTTTAACACAAAACAATTGGATGCTTTCAAGCTTCAAGAGTAAATATGACTTGCTGCATGTGAAATACGAACAGGTTAGTGTTGTTGTCATTATGATGTATAAATTATTACATGTTGTCATCAGCAGAGAGCCAGTGAACAGAAAACAGCTGATCTTGAAGCTAAAACAAACGACAACAAAGTGGTGGTGACAGAAAAAGTCAAAGCTCAAAGCAACACTCATTTGTTTGTGAAAGCACGACAGAAGAATAGGAAACAGATGCTTTTGAAAAGACTTATGCTCTTTGGACTGAAACCTAGTTTGAGGATGGCTGCGTTAAAGATGTTGATGTACAAGAAGAAACAAATATCTCTTTGTGATTTGGGAAAGAATAATTCTGATGGTAAGCAATTATTTGCTTTCATTTTTTTCTATTGCCTAAACTTTTAAGAACAGACTTTTATGAAGTTTTTTTTCTAGATGAAGACTCGGAAGAGAAAGTTGGAGTGAAATGCCCCATATGTTTTGCCAACATAAACGACAGTTTACTGTTAGAGCAACATCTTGCTCTTAGCCACGCCAAAGATGTAACATACAAATGTGGCATTTGCGCCTTTGTCTGCCAATATCACGGCGACTATTTGAATCACATGAAAACCCATTTCCCCGGCCCACCATACAAGTGTGATTTTTGTGAGTACTGAAAACGACCGATAAACATCGATATAATTAATTTCTAACCTGCAGGTGACAATATATCTGATCAAATAGCGAAGTTGGTATCACATCGCGCACAGCACTTGGACGAATCCGTGTATCAGTGCTCCTTCTGCTCGTTTAAGTGCAGGTTGAAGCAGAATTTCCTGTCCCATTTGAAAATGCACACCCCGGAAAAGATTTTCAAGTGCGAAAATTGCACCAAGACTTTCAAGTTCAAGCAGAACTTGGACACGCACATGTTGACGCACTGTGCGGAAAAGAATTTGTCGTGCGAAGCCTGCGGGTTCCATACCAAGTTCTTGAGCCACATGATCGCCCACAAAAGGATACACACAGGTAAAACTGGAATAAACGTACGTTTTGATCTACTTTCATTATTTTTAATCAGCGAAAAAGAACCATCTCTCCTCGAGTCACCCGAAATCACACAGTGGCGTACGTCCACATTCCTGCAGCATATGTGGAAGGGGCTTCATGGAGAAGTCCCATTTGGTACGCCACGAACGAATTCATTTGGAGGAGAAACCATTTAAGTGTTCGAGCTGCGACTATGCCAGCTCAAGGAGGGATAAACTGAAAGAGCATTTCACCAGGCACCACGGAGAAAATGCTTCTGCCAAAGTTCCTTATAAAGCGAGACCAATGAGGAATTCCACCAGACCAAAAACACAAGTGAGTTTAGCTCTCTTATGGATGGTCTTATGATCAAATGTTGTTTTACCTTCAATTTTTTATGCTACTACACATGTTTTGTGGTGTTTTATTTTAAAGAGTTTTCTCTTCTTCATATAATCAGTGTACCACCATTGAATGTAACATTTGCTACATTCCCGAACAAAAAAAACATATGCACTATTGGACAAAAGTCAAGCAACCCTTGTAAAATAATCAAATAAGTCATTGTCTAAAATCTCCTTGGTGACCAGGGAATTAAAAACCTTCCAGATTAAAAGGTCATAGTAGGCCACTGTTTTGGAAGAAATGAAATTGTTTACAAGCGTCAAATAAAATTAGTGCTTAACAATTTATGAAAAATGCACTTTCTGACAGCGACAAAAATAGAGCAACTTTTTGATTCTGCATGAAAAAAGGCGGTTAAGAACAATGTGATTTTGAAAAAACTTATTGTGAGATTATCAAGTGAATAATTCATGTTTTTAACAGAAAGAAACATGCCAGAAGGTAAACCAGTTTGTATAGAGTTAAAACAAATGGTGGTGAACGCCTTTTTGGAAGGAAAGACTGTAACTACCATTTCCAGACAGTTTCTTTTACTCAAATATAGTGTATCCAAAATAATTTCACGTTATAATGAGAGAGGACATGTAGAAAAATTGCCAAAATCGGGAAGACCTAAAAAAACTACATTTTAGATGGATAGACGAATCAGAAGGGTTAGTCAAAGAGATCCTTGGAAGTCAGGACCATGAATAATTGCTGAATTTCCTGAACTGACAGTTAGTACCAGGACTGTTCAACACAGATTAGTTGAGGTACAACTCAATAGCAGACCTCTAGATAAGAAGCCATTGGTTTCCGAAAGAAGTAGACATGCCAGGCTTGAATTTGCTCATCAACATTTGAACTGGAACTTTCAAGAGTATGTTACACCAACAATTAAGCACGGGCAAGGCAGTGTGTTATTATGGAGTTGTTTTTCGTGGAATGGATGTTGTCCTATGCTGAGTGGGAAATGCCTTTGCTTTTCGTGTATCAACAAGACAATGATCCAAAACATACATCTCCTCTTGTACAGGAGTGGTTTCACAACAATAATGTTCAGGTTATGCAGTGCACAGCACAATCACCGGACCTCAACCCCATAGAAAATTTGTGGAAAGAGGTTGAATGTCAGATTCAAACTATAACATTCATAGACAAGCAATCTCTAATTGACAAAATTAACGATGTCTGGGGGAGTTTGCCCATCAGCACTATACAAAATTTAATTTTACCAATGCCACATCGTATTCAAAAAATTATAGCCAACAATGACTATCCCATTAATTACTAAGTTAATATTTTTTTATTGCCATTTGTATCTTTGTTGTTCTGTTTTCCAATCATAAAATGTTGTTTCTGTTGTTTTTCTAAAAGTTGCTTTACTTTTGTGGCTGTCAAAGAAAGTGCTTTTGCATAAATCGTTTATTAGTAATTTTATATGACATTTAAAAACATTTTAGTTTCCCTGGTTACCAAATGGGTTTTGTCCAATAGTGTATATTCTTTTTAACCAAATATATGCTTTATATATATATCAAGTTTGAATTACATTACATTAGCATAGTTTTGACTGCTACAATTGACATAACATGACATTGACTATAAAATATGAGGGTCATCAGCTAAAGAAGTTGTGTATTTAATCATAGAAAACTTAGGGTACTTTTCAGCATAGTTCTCAGTAACTTTCGTACTGCTCCCGCTGTTCTGTTAATTTTTATATGCCCCTGACATAAATATTGTAATGATTAAATAATGAAGGACCCTTGTATTTCCCTCTGAAACCAATAGCTTTTGTGTGTCATTTCCAGTCTTTCTCTTCTTCAGAATCTCAAGTTTACACCTTGCTACAAATGCTACAATATAATGTTAAAAAGAGAGGTAAATCCATTCTGTTGTTTTTTTTTCTAGGAAACTTCTACTAGTAATGCAAATTCAAGCAATCTGAATTTTACCACTACTACCACTACTTCCGCAAACTCAGGTCAGGTAGGAAATGATATACAAGACTTGATTATGCATCATCAGAACCACACCACTCCTACAGGTACGCCATCTATGCATTATTTCAGTTGTTCGGTTGTGTCACATTTATTATTTTTTGTTTAATTTCAGATCTTACTTTTGCTTTATTTAAACACCAGGTATGATTTCTTTTATTTTTTTTTTTATATTAATAATCATTTTTTCCATTCCMACTGATACTACAGCATAATTTCTTTCAGGCAACAACATCTCTTCAACTGTCAGTTCTAATTACCACCATTTCGGTGATCCTARTGATTTCCATCACCATGGACATAACATACACAATCMGMTTTTGTCTTCCACTCATAATCAGAGATCTGGTCAGCATCATAATAGCGTAGTCAACCATCACATGTTGGCACGTTCCAACCATTCGACAGCCACATCTACAGCGGCCGCTGTCGCTGCAGCCATGATGTTGGATCCCAGATTCCATCATAATGGTTCGGTGAGTTTGTAACCTGCAAATTCAATTGTTTTTGGGTGGTATAAAGTTATTTTACTAAAAGAGCTGATAGCACTCGTGCTGAAATGATGTTGTCAGCTTGGCAACTGATGGTTGAAATTTGACAGACATCAGTTGTAGTTGAGCTATCTTCCACCAGATGGAGATGTGAACATTTTATCTATACAGTCAATAAATATATTTACAGTACCACAATAGTCGGCCATTTTAGGGCAAAATAATGGCGAGAGATGGGAGAAGGAACTAAATCAATCAGATAAGAGAACTGTCAGGTTTGATGGTCTGATGCACAATGGCAGATTATTATGGTATTGTCATATATTGAAAATGTGAACTTACGAACTTTTTCATCATACATACAAAAATGATACATTAATGTATGCAGTGGTTTGAAATAATTCTGTCAATTTTCAGAAAAACGAGATGTTACAATTTAGTAACGTTTTTCTCATGACTTTCTGAAAAAAACAAAAGATTGTGCTTGTTTTAGGTTCCCTATCACCCTCCAGCAACCCCAGTTTCTATGGCAATGGCTGCAGTGCAATCTTCCCAGCAGGTACAAGGAGCCTCGCAACATACAGACTATCCTTCTTCTTTGCAGAATTGTATGACATTGTTTTAAATAAATGATTAGGAAAGCATACATTTATGATTGTGAATAATTATGCAGTACAAAATTTGATGCAGCGTAAGTATGTTGAACTGAATAAGTTTTAGGTGTCACTTATCCACATGATGAAATGTAGCACTGATTCGTCCTTGTACATTACCAATTCAAATTTCCCGCGCTTTTTTACGGGATTAAAGTACCGATTTAAAATAATTTTAAATTAATCGTGCAATCTTTCGGAAAGATTTGGAAAAAACTGCGTCACTCGCATTTTGTCTGAACTCGCGTTTGCAAATGGCCTAGGGAAATTCGTGTAAAACCACATTCCGTCTGTCCAAAGCTATTTTTGTAAGAATGAAAGATGGCGTCAACGACACGGTTCCGTAGTTTTAAAAAGCTACAAAAATGTTATACAGTGTGTCGCCGTTAACAAAATGTTTTAAATTGCAGCGTGTGACGCGAGTTATGTTAACAAACAACTAGTTTTATTAGTGCAAATGACTCCTGTGCTTGAAATTTCAGATAGATTTATTCTTGTTAGATAAGCGGCTTATAAAACTTTCAACTTTGGTAAGTTTTATGATCGTAAGCTAAGCAAATAAAGTGCGTGAGCTTTCCGTGTGTCGAAATTGATATAGCCCTCATTAAACTGCATTAAGATTATCGAGTTATAATTAGGTTTGGAGACATCTTGTATTTGCGCACCTATATATAAATACGCAAACTTATCTGCCTCGGGAATCTGATTGTTCGTCAATTGTTATAAAATGATTCATTATTTCTTGCCAAAAGATAAGGAATAACGCCCCAATTTTGCCATTAATCCCAAGTGTAAATACAGCGTGACTGTATTTTAAAATCCACCCACACGCACATTCAGTGTAGTAAGGCACGTGGGACGTATTTGAAAATGATGTAGGTTTCTCAAAAACCACCACGATTGCTAAAATTCCTATATGGTTTGTCAGTTCGTGGCCACTATTCCATTTATGGTAATCCATGGTCTAGCTGTCAGGTTACTAGGTTATGTAGCGTTGACAACTGTCATTTTTTTTGTTTTGAATATTTACTAGCGGTAATTAAGCCACTTTGAGAAAGTAACTTTCACTTTCTCTCGAATAACATTACAGCAAGTGATCAAGTGTAATGCAAAGTAGGAACTTGGTCTGCCAGAATTAAAGGGAAATATTTCTGGCAGAGGTATATTTTTGGAAAGTGGTGGGCGTTTCTTCAAAAGAATTAATGGGTTTAGAATTTGTCAATTTTTCGTTATGCTGAATCGATTCTAATACTTTTTTTAAGATTAAACGTCCTACTCATAAATTAATAAGCTAGTTAAGTACTCATCAAGCTCTTAAGTATCTTTTATGATGAACCCATTATCAAAGTTTTAAAAGGCCATTGCCCAGGTGTATTAACTAAATTTAATGCAGATACTCAAGGTGTGAGATTAGTAGCGACAGTTTAATTACTTGTAGACCATGTTACATAAAAATAACTAAGATAGCTGTCCAAAGGCAGCGTATGCTGTTCCAAAAATAGCCGAACTTGCCGGCTTTGATTTGTTCCGTCTCTTTTCTTTAGACATGATGTAGGATGTTTGTGTTTCTCCGCTTACATTTTTTTGATAGGTCAATGATTTAGTTCGTTGCCGATGGAAAAAGTTCGATTCTAACCTGCAAATCTTTGTAGCAAAATGGTTGTTGGTGAGGCGAACATCAACGACATCATGGGGGGAATTGAGAACACCGGGATAAGACACAATCATAAGCGGAAACTGAAACAGAGGTGAGCGCTACAACATTAGTGTCAATACTACAGAAAGCAATGATTTTGTTTGTATTAATAATATTAACTAATTTACCGATTGACACTGATAATAATACAAAATTTAATGAAAATACATTAATTGTAAGTTTCTTCTCGGTTTTTGTTTTACTTTATTTTACTAAAACCGCATATCATTCGAATTTCATTTTCTCAACTTGCTTGTCGATTGTTTTATACAAGAAACCACTTTTTTTTTCAAAAACCTATGAACAGTTTTTTTCACAACACTGAACAATATTTTCCCCCATATTTGTTGATTGTTGGTATCTGTTTCTGATCATAGAACTCGTTAACAGTTCTTCTTATTGGGTCTGCCTCATGTTCTGGACCCAGTTTGCGAAATTGTCCTTTATCTGTTCTTACTTTTTGTTCCTTTAGACCACCGTTTATTATTTTCCAAACAGTCGTGAATGCAATTGCAATAAGTTTGTCGTTTCTGAAATGAGATGATCCCCACTACCRCATTTCTTCAAAGAGTCATAAACATTGGCTCTTTAAATCAGAAACAGTTTCCTTAGCGTGATTTCTTCTTCTTAACTTTCTCCTCCGTTATCCTCCATCTGAGAATATCCTTCTCCTCTCTTTCATCAACTTCAAGTTCGTTGATTCCAGATTTCCACAGCTGCCACATTTTCTCAAAAAATTGTTAAACACAATCGAGCACAATAAATACCACAAACACACAGAAAGAACGTCCTGCACTATTGGAATAAACTTTTCAATTGATAATCATTTCGGTTTAAATACCATTTTGTATTCTTATTATTAACCACACAAATAATTTCTAGAAAAGCCTAATGTTAAATCAAGAAAAGTTTCTTATCATAATGCTCTTAAGTTCTTAAAAGTTTGTATCCTTTGAATTTGAACCGATTAAAAAACAAGTATTTAAAAGTTAGATTTTCAGGTTCCAACTATTTATTCAAATAATTTGTCAACCCCTTTACCTAACATTCTTTTTTTTATGTGCTTCAAATTTTGGCAGGTAGTAAAATTCGGTAATGATGGTTTTGATGATTTGACTATGGAAGTAGTTCGACACTTGTCATTGGAACTTCCTTATTTTACCTGCTAGTTGTGTCAATTCATTTCTGATTCTCAAGTGTTTCATTGCTTTAATTTTGTTCAATTTGGTCTATTAACAGTACCATGTAACACAATATTTTTTAATGTATTTCTTCTGTACTTGTTATATATTCAAAGTTGGTGGTATAATTAAATTTAATGTTCCTAACATACTCAACAATTAAAACTTATTACTTAGATGTTGGTACAAAAACATCAAATTTCTATTTAGAATAGATCTACTAGTGTAATATTTAAAAATTGCAAGTTTGCTGTAAAAACACATTGCTTTTAGGTTTGATATAATAAAAAAGTTAGGACAAGGGACATATGGCAAAGTACAACTCGGTATAAACAAGGAGACGGGGCAAGAAGTGGCAATAAAAACAATAAAAAAGTCAAAAATCGAATCGGAAGCAGATCTTATTAGAATTAGGCGGGAAATTCAAATTATGTCCTCAGTACAACATCCAAACATAATACATATTTATGAAGGTAAGAGGTAACATTGTGCCTTAAAAAAATGTAATGTATATTCAAATGCTCAGTTTTTGAAAATCGCGAAAAAATGGTGTTGGTCATGGAATACGCCGCTGGCGGTGAATTATATGACTACCTGTCCGAACGAAAAGTGTTATCAGAAGACGAAGCAAGACGGATATTTAGACAAATCGCCACTGCATGCTACTACTGTCACAAACACAAAATCTGCCATAGGGACTTGAAATTAGAGAATATTTTGCTCGATGAGAACAGTAACGCCAAGGTGAGTTAAACGGCAACTTTCCCCCCTTTTTTTTTTAATTTAAATGAATGCTTACAGATTGCAGATTTTGGTCTGTCGAACGTTTTCGACGACCAACGTCTCCTCAACACTTTCTGTGGTTCCCCTCTCTACGCCTCCCCTGAAATTGTGCGTGGTACGCCTTATCATGGACCAGAGGTGGACTGCTGGTCTCTTGGAGTCCTCTTGTACACTCTTGTGTACGGTGCGATGCCTTTCGATGGGAGCAATTTCAAAAGACTGGTAAAACAGATATCGCAGGGTGATTACTTTGAACCGCAGAAGCCAAGCCGTAAGTGTTCATTAAAATGAAACGGTCCAAATGAAAATGTGCCTATGATGATATATTTGCTAAAATTTGGCTTTAGGGCCACATGGTACAGTTTCATCAAGAAAATCACCAGTCATTTTCTGATTGAACTTTGTTTGTTGGTGATGTCTTGTGTTTTTGTTGTAGAAACAAATAAAAAATTCTTTCGCCACTTTTGAATTTTTTTTGCAGCTGCGTCGCCTTTAATAAAAGCAATGTTGACTGTAAATCCGAGGAATAGAGCGGACATTGAAAAGATCTGTGCTCATTGGTGGGTGAACGAAGGCTATGACGAATCTTGCCTGGAGGTTTCGGAACATTTGGCAAATCAAACTCCAGTTCGTTTAGATTTGCTGTTGTCCTTAGCCCCGCCGCCCCCACAGTTAGAAAGTGAGAAGCTGGTGGTAACTGGTGAAGTAAGTGATAAACTTTTTTTTTTCAAGGATGCATAAATTTTCTCTTGTCAATTCCTTTTTATTTTGGTACCAGTTAAATTTCGTTAATATTTTGTTGTACCATATGAATCGCTGCTTTTCAATAATTTTTTTGTTACGTAAAAAAACATACGGGGTGTTGCAAAAAGCAATGTAAGAAATGTTAGTGCAAAAAATATAGCATAAACATGGATCGGAAATGCTTTATTGCTGATACACAGTGTGAAATTTTGAAAAAACCTAATTTATTCATTCGAAAAAAAAATTACTTCTACTTTTCAAAAAAGTGAGACATTTGCAATGCTGACCACTTTTGAACTATGTTGCCATAAATTAAATATTAAATATATCCACATGTTTTCAACCATTGCAATATTTGAAAAGGCTGGTATAAAATAAACATATTTACTTCCCATTCCCTTAAAACAAGCCATTGTCAATAAAATTAAATAATTCAGTTGTTCATTATTCTAAAACTCACCCAACAATATGAATATATTATATGTATTGTTGGATTGTACATTTAAGAAAATAATTAATTCAATGACATGAATCAAAATTCTTAATGTGATTAATAATGGCTTGTTTTAGTGATTTTCTTTGCATATTTTATATTGAACTTTTTAGATACTGCAATGATTAAAAAACGTTAGGATATAACTTTTTATTAAAACAGTTATTAACAGTCTTATACCTCATTATTGACCATGATTTAGTATAATATAATTGCAATTATTGGAGCTATAAAACTTCATTCTTCTTAAAACTAGAATAAAAAAAATCATGTATTTGTCAATTTGTATGAAATGCAGTTTTTGTACTCTTTCTAAAAAAAAAATTGGTATGTTTTTCAACATTTCATACATGACTTTATTAAGTCAAAAACTTGTCTTCCCTCATATACATTGAAATATGCACTGTGTCTATGTCTTCCAAAATTTTCTTTCTTTAAAAAACAGAACTTTTTGGCATATAGTGGAACCAAACATATATGTTGCTATTCCTTGTCATTGCAATTCAGTCGATAAAAAATTTACCAATATGAAGACTTGGAGTTACAATTACATCAGTGGGTAGAGTACACCAGTCGCTAAAACTCCCTTTGTTTAAAAAAAAATGGTTCAGTGGTGCTATTAAAAGCCTTTTGTGAATATCAGTTGGATTGTTGTTACACCAAAGAGTGCAGATTTGTTTGAGAAGATAATCCTTTGTCTAAAATCTGTTTAAAGTTCTTAAGCATGTTGATAAATCTATAAAATTGGAACTTCTGCTGTATTACATTGTTCTGCACATATACACTACTTAAGATATACAGATAATGTGAAGACTTGTAATTATTGTAGGATAAAAGAAATAATAAATTTTTGTGAAGAAACTTCGTTATATGTTTGTTTTTTTCTATAATCCTCAATTTTCTCTGTAGGTGGCCGAAGACGCACTGAAAGCCGAAGCAATAATACCAACTCGATCCCAATCAGTGGGCAGCCTGATGGAGCTCGCCCATCCGGCCGAGAAACGCATCAAAGACTTAATAAAGGACGAAAGAATAGGCCCCAAACGAAAATTAGAATCCACAGTTAGCACAGATCGTGCGAACCTGGCCAGCGAAGGCCTAAAGAGAAAAGATAAAATCATTAAAGAAAACACAGTGGCGGACATAACCCTTCGGGGCACCATCCATGAAGACGCTTCTGTTGAGGATGCCAGCATGGCAGAGGCAACGCCTTTGGAAAAAAGCTCGACCAGGACCATTTCTAGGGAAATGGATGTCGAACAGCCCCAAGAAGTACAAGGGGCAGCTTGCGCTGAAATTATCGAAGACGCAGCCAAGAAAGACGAGAAGAAAACTGTGAAGGCAAAGAAGGAGGTGCCGCAAGATAAGGAAAATACTGAAGCGGTGAAGGCTGAAAAAGTGCAAGAAAAGGAAGAACCTGCCAAGTCGCCAACGAAAAAGAAGGTGGTGAAGAAAAAGGTTTTGACTGACAAAAATGATAACGCGCGGAAGGAAGAAGCACCGGCAGCTAAACCAAAAGAGAAAGTTATGGAGGAGAAACCTACCGAAAACCAACAGGAAGTTAAAGATGCCGAAGCACCGTCCAAACCTGTGGAGAGGAGGCGTAGCAAAATATTCGAGACTGCAGAGAAGTTTCAGAATTTGATTGCCGCCAGCGACAGTAAATCGGTTGTTGGGGAAAAATCACCCAAAATTGTGATACCAGGTGAGATTTTTCTATGAAATCTTTAAAAGTTTTAAACAATTTTGTTGTTTATTTTATCCAGGTTTGTGGGTTTCTTAGTTCTTTTTTGAAATAAAAGCTTTTTCTCTATGTTTCGGTCTTTTTAAAAATTTTATTGGGGATATCCTTATGTTGTTCTATCTGCAGAGATTTCTGTTGTGTTTGGATTTTGTGATTCAAAACATGCATATTATTCATCATTGTCATGTCACAAACAGTAATTCGAAAATCAAACTGTCCACAATATGAAAATGTTATTGTAATAATAATTTTTAGTATGTGTACATTTTTGACTTTGGTAATAACAATACTGAATTAAGATTTTCAAAATTCAAATTGGGAGATACATTGGACGAATTTTTGTAAAAGCATACAATATTTTTGAAATTCGG
The DNA here is from genome assembly GCA_025024175.1 of Rhyzopertha dominica. NCBI lineage: Eukaryota > Metazoa > Arthropoda > Insecta > Coleoptera > Bostrichidae > Rhyzopertha > Rhyzopertha dominica. The sequence continues at coordinate 52,486,871 of QCXZ01000138.1, read as the reverse complement.
TATTTCGGAAGTTTTTAGTTTGCTGATTACGAAATTGAATTTAAAACTTCAAAATTTGTTTGATGGTTTTCACCAAATTAGTCATTTTTAATTTATAAAACAGTTTTTCAATCAGCGTTCTCAAAAACTTACAAAAAAACAATTCAATGACTCAAAAATCTATTCATCTTGAATTTCAAAATTTTGAATTCATTTTTGTAAGCAGTGACATGAATAACGTAGGTGTACTAAAAATTATGAAATTCCAATGACATCTTCATATTTTGACTAACTTAGCTAGCATGATAATTTCAAATTTATTAAAAAAAGAAATCCAGAACTCACAATAAAAGCAAATATTATTAATTAATATTGTAGGCATCAGTTAACAAATATTTAACAACTGCAAAAGCACCAAATGGCCTTTAGTAGCATTACATTTCATAAACTTTGATGTAAATATGTCACTTTGACCTGGAATTTGAATGGAATCCTGGTGGTGCAGTGGTTAGCACATCTGCGTAGTAATCAGAAGGTCCCAGGTACAAACCTGGTTAAACATATCTACCTGCTAAAAACTCATTTAAATCATACAGTATGCACAACAAGTTTAAAACTATTTTAGGAGTCAGTGTCGGAGGCTATAAGAAAGAATTCGAACGAAAAGCCAGCCTAACCTCCACGTCACCGCCCAAGGTGAAGGCGGCCCCGGTCAAGAAAACCATCATCGATCAGAAACCGGATAAAGAGCCCGAGAAAGAGGTCCCACCTGCAAAAAAAGCCAACGAAAAGCTCGTGGAAAACAGTGCACTTCCGGCAGAAGAAAAGCCATCTCAAATCGAGAAGGAAAAGGTGAAGAATGCAGTCAACATCATATCCAGCGCCCTGGATAAGGAGGGTACGAGGAAATCGAAGTCCAGGCCTTGCATGTACAGGAAACCGCCAGTTCCTTTTGGGTCCAGCGGAAGATCGGCATCTGGAAGTATCGGGATGATCCCTACTCCGTTCTCGCCCACTGAGGCCAAGCAGAGTTTCAAATTGCAGGTTAGTGGAATAAAAATGAAGGTAAAAAAAATAACTATACAAATTTTTTTCTACCTATTCTTAGATCGGTCCAAACGAGATGCGGACCGCGACTGTAGAGGTCTCTTCGCCCGAACACACCAGGTTCATCACGGAACCGCTCAAACAGCACGAGGAGAGCAAGACTTCGTCTGCCGAGATAACGCTCAAATCGGCCACGTTGCCCAGGCGGAAGACGACCAAGGCGGAGATACGTTTGGACTACCCGACGCCGAAACCCGCCACCATGGAGTTCAAGACTGAAATGGCGCATCGCGTCGAGGCCGCCCCGAAACCGGCCACCCAGCGCAGCGAGGTTAGCTTCCCGGTGTCTGCGCCGCCAACTGTTGAATTCAGGTTAGTTCTCATGTCAACCTCTAATCTTGGTACAAATTAATGAGAACACATTTTTTTTGTTACTTTGTATATCGATACGTTTCAATTTTGCATTAGACCTGCTCCATTTGAAGCTGAAGCTCAGGCCAAGGCGTCTCCGAAAGAGAGAATCATACCGATTGCTTTTGAAAAGGGAGGGGAAGGTAAAAAGGAACAGCCGGTCACACCACCTGCTAAACCAACAACTCCGAAGATTGTACAAGGTCCGAAACCCAGCCAGTCACAAAGGTAAGACTGCGAGAATAATAGTCACCACCTTTCTCTGTGGGGAACCCGTACCCTAACTGGTAGCTGACCTTATAGTGGACATTTAAAGACGATGCTGTCTTTAAAGGGTGGAGTTCTCAGACATAATAACAAAATGAAGTCTATGTTGAGTTGCCTGCATTAGAAAAATCTGTGGACAGCTGTTTCACTTTATAAAGCCTACTCAGTACACCAGTTAGGCAGGCAAAGTGAATGCCCATGCCTCCAATTGGCAAAACAGCAAAAGAAAAACATTGAAATCAGCAGATCATTATTCTGAATCAGTGGAAAAATATTCATTTTTCTCTTGATTATGGACTTAGTGCTTTTCATGATCTGTTTCGATATTCATTTATTCAATTTTGCTATGCACAAATAATTTTTTTCATAGGTCAAACAGCCTTTCCCGACAATCAACTCAAGAATCCGACTCCGAAACTGCATCAACCGGCGAGCCAATCCGGAAATCCCCACGGGAATTCATCATTCCAATTGCCGTGGAAGGGGGGGGTTATGTCACTCCAAGAGCGGGCAGTTTAGAGCCTAGTGATACGGCCAGTACATTAACAAACAGATCGTTGAAGTTCAGAACTGCCAGGCGAATGAAGTAAGTCATTATTTGATCGTTTTATTGGAAATCTTACAAAAAAAAATGCATTCAGTTCGTTACTGAGTGACCGAGATGGCTCTGAAGATGAATCACCCTTCACCAACTTGCACAGACATAGTTCTTTCGGACGTGACAGCGATAATGAGGATTCGAGGAAAGATAGCTTCCACATGCACAGACTTAGGTGTGTTTTTAATTAATTTTTTGCCTCTTTGCACTTCATCTTATTTCTTTCATTTGTAGGAGCTCTCGTCCCAGAAAGGCCAACCTTGAACACAACGATTCGTTGAGTTCTGGTGAAGACGACGACGATGACGGATTTGAAATAGTCACCGCCGAAAATCTGTTCTCCACTCTTCTATCAAGGGTTAGTTCCCCTTTTTTTCTAGCTCCAACATGTACTCATACTGAGGGGGACGTTTTTTTAAATTCAGGTTCGTGATTTAACCCAAAGATTGAATGTTGAGGACGGAGGCAGACCGGGATTCCCCAGCAGCCGTCTGCTGAGCCATTTTGACCATGGAACCAACTTTTGGAACCTGCACAATCGACTAGATCCGTTGTCCAGGTGAGTGTTATTCCAAAATGAGCTTGTGGTTCAGTGCCTTCGTGTTTGGGCTTAAATGTGCTACTGTCTTTTACAAGCTGTCAGTTTACATTTTCCTATCATAGAAGAGAAATAGAAACGGTTGTGTAAGTTGCCCGTTTTAAGTTATTTGTAGTTGCAGCAGTTAGATCAACAGTCATTTTGGCGGCAGAGCTGTAAAATATATCTGATGTTCATTTTTTTGCTTTTAGATCAATTTACATCTGGTAATTTGTATACAGCAATGGAACATACTCCTTTTTGTAACTTATAGGCACAGTGAATTAAGAATATTAAGTATCAAAGACATTTAACCAGCCCACTGCTCGGGCACATCTTCTTTTACAGCTTATGGTTCGCTGCCCTCTTTGATATCCATTTTCCACTACTCCTACTCCTACTTCTTTCCTCATTTTTCACATTCTGTACTCTCATTCTTTGAGTCTTTTTTAATTATCACAACATAAAAACATGTAATAAATGAGCCTCAGAGAGATTTTACAGTTGTATGCTATAATAGTCACGAGTATTCTTCACTTATCAAGCAGTAGATTTCACGACGGCCATTCAATAAAAATTGTTTTGTTTATTATTATGAGTTTTGTGATCAGCAGGAACTCTCCAATTGCACGAGCAATCAGCAGAGATCGTACTCCTGGCAAGACCACAGTGTCCGGTTCGTTCACGACTCCGTGGCGCAGAAGCGTCAGCCGAGACCTGGCCTCCGACATAGAGAGTGTTTTCAAAGAGGGAGATGGTGAGACGCACACAGCCACCATACCTAGGGGAGGTAATATATTCCACGTAATATATTAATAATAATCTGTTTTTGCTCGTCCGTAGAGTAGATATGTGTTGTAACGGCATAATCTAGTGTAATTTTTTTTATTGAAAGTTTTGGTGTTTGTGTAGATTTTTGGAGGTATATACACATTTTTTGCACCACACTAGTTTCGAGTTTTTTTTTTTTAGATAACATTTTGTTTTTTTTATGGTTATTGTTTTGTTGACACCTTTTCATCAAGGAACATGCCAAAATTGATTATTTGAGTATTTTTGAAAGTATTTTGTGTACTTGCTTGGCATTTTCTGTGAGAAATGGTCCTTTTTATTTGTTTAATCAGCACATTTTGATGTACCTGTATTTACGTAGTAGTGACAATTTAGTCACAGTGGCTTAGAGTTGGGTAAAGAATTTGGGTTGAAAAGCTTGACATCGCCATTGTTGATTGTCAGAAAACCCTTTTTATAGATGGCATTTGCTAAATTTTGTCAAAAACAGCATTTTTTTTGTTTTTTAGCAACATGCCTGATTTGGTAAAATGTTATGGAAATTGCCTTTTTATATATCTTACTAAGAAAACATAGTCCTTTTCATTCTGTTTTTTTTACTCAGTAGTGAATTATCACCAACATTGACATTATCTATCATAAAGATGTCTCTCTCTAACACATGTTTTTCCTCCAAACTTTATCACATCTGGTTAAGGTGTCTTTGTTACCCATCTCACATATCAGTGACACTTAAAATAACACACGAGTTGCTGTTGCTTGACAATAACAGGAACATATATGACTCAAAAGGTATTGAGTAAAACCATGTGGTAGAGAGTGATGCCTTTATGTTATGTGATGTCAGTTGTCGCTTATCCCTACTTACAAGTTTTTTTAAATATTGTAGTGGTTTTTCTAGTTAAAAGAAATGTACTTGTATGAAGTCAATAACAGGTAAGATACCTACTAAATTTTATGTCTGTTAATAACATTTTCTATTGATTCTTTTTTACACTACTTGATTACTCTATCATTTCATTTGACTGTGCTTTTCAACTATCAAATTTATATACTAATGGGGCTGTTTTAAAAAAAATTCCATTTGAGCATTTTTACTTGTTTTAATTCTTTAGAAACTTGTGAAAAAAGAAAACTCATCTGTAGAGGGCAATAATAAGAACATTTTCAGAAAGCAGAAACATTTGCTTTAACACATTAAGGATTGTAACATTCTCTTTTCCCCTTTTACGCGACTAACAAATCACTTGAACAAAACTATCCTTCGTTGGGTTGCATCTGGTTGGATGGCGATCTCAAGCTTTTAAACGGGTAGCGTCGAAGCTCCGCAAAAAGGGATGTCCGAGAAGATATCGGCGAAAAGATACATCAGGATATGCTGATACTGTAGAGCATGGCTGTGACGGTGTTGTGTGGTTGCAGCAAGAGTGCGAGTGACGGTGCATGTACCCTGCGGACCCACTACACAGAAGAGCACCCACTAACAGCCTGGCTACCTGCTGCAACAACGGTAGGCTGCATGCGTCACTAATTCATCGATACATTATTTTTTTTTTACCGTAGTAGTTGGTCATTGTTTCATGTTTTAAGTGTAGTAGCTTGGAGTACAGAGCGTTTCAAGATACAAACTCGACCATGAATGCAATCCTTTGCGGTGTTTCGGACGTACTCATCCCTCATCAGCATGGCTGTATTAGTTCAACTTGTGATTCGAAATTACAAGAATTGTTTTGGTCACTTGTAATTTGATATTTTTTTTATTATTGATAACTTTTAGCTAAAAGTACTTATCTGTTATAAATAAAGTGAAGTATTGAAGATTTTGCTTCAAGCATGTTGTTAAACGCGATTTTTGACGCTAGGTATAATGGTACATGTCATATTTTAATTAAGACTATGATGGACATGCACCATAGTACCTATAGGTGAAAAAATCCAATTTTGGTTCATGGGTGTTAAACGCGATTTTTGATGTTGAGTATGATGGTACATATCAAATTTAGATTAAGACTATGACAGATATGGACCATGGTACCTGATGGTGCAAATATTCGATTTTGCTTCATTGGTGTCGTTTAACGCGATTTTTGACACTGAGTATGATGGTGCATATCACATTTGGATTAAGTCTACGATGGACATGCACCATGACACATAAAGGTGCACAAAATCGTTTTTTTTTTCTTCGTGAGTGTCGTTAATAATTTATTTATTTATTCTTGTATCAACAGGGCAAGCTCCATATTATGTTTTCTTAACACTAAAGTAATGATTGGTATGAATTATCAATTGTGGAATCTCAATATACAAAATTCATTTATACTTCAGAACTATTTCGACTTATTTTTTATGTAGCCGTTAGATTTCTTGTAAAAATTAAAACAATGGGAATTCAAATTGCACAATTTATATAATTTCCATTTGACTGTTTCTTTTTTCCATAAGCCAACATAGGAATTTCAAAATAATATTGATTGGTATGAAGAAATCGAGTTATATGGAAGTTGAAACTATTGATAATACTAGAACAGTTAACAGAATTATTTATAATTTTATGTGCTTAAAAAAGGATCTATGAAGGACACGTATGATAGGTTTTACTTGTCATAATCATTAGGTGTAAGAAATTTGGAGGTTTGTTCGAGGAATGTCATTATTTATTAATTAATCTTGAAACGACCTGTATTTGTTCATTTTTTTGGTTGGTGCAAGTAGTATTACTGCACTTGCACAAAGGGAAACAGAGCAGAGTGCCACCTACCGCATTTTTTTGTCAAAAGCAAAACATTTATCTGTGTATTTGTTTATTCCAAGCAGCAGTAGATGTTTTGTGCCAAACTGACTAACCCAGAAGGTAGGTGAGTGAGTTTTTGTAATGGTCGCTAACGTAATTATTAATACGCAGTTGCAAGCTGTTTTACTTTTGATTTTTTTTTTAATAAATCGAGTCACAGTAAAACTGCTTGTCAAAATCGTCCCGGCCCCGAAAACTTGCGACCAACTTTTGCTTTCCTTTTCCAGATGATAGCACGATTGACGAGAATCTTAATTTAGCAGACCTAGACCTTAAAAAATTGAAGCTAACCGACGAGGACGCATTGGCTCTCTCCTATTTGACTCCGGGGCTGTCCAAGCGAATACAAAAACAATTGCTTGCCCAATTGGCTCCGTCCGAGGCCAGAAAACTGTCCAGAACGCTGTCGATGCGCGACAGCTCGGATAGTACGGACTCGGGGGCGAATCGGTTTTCGTACACCTTACCCAGGCGATTTTCCACCGAGAATTCGTACAGAAACAGCATTCCCCTCCCGAAAATCAACGAGCCGACGCCGAAATCGACGAAATCTCTGCTCCCGGTCAAATTCAACGCGCGCGATCCGTATTCGTCTTCGATTTACGATTCCGACGCGGAAACGAAAAGCGAGAACTACTTGTCGTCGGATTACCGGAGGGCTCGGCCTTCGAGATCGGCCAGCCTCAGGGAGCCGAAGGTCAATTACAGACGCTCGTTCTGTCCGGATTCCAGTTACTCCGAAGACTCAAGTGCCCTTAACGACAACTGCTCAAAACGGTACTCGGACGTTTCTCCCGTGCGGTACTCCAGCTATTCCCCGGAAACGTCGACTTTAAGCAAATATTTGGCGCCGATAAAGAATTACGACTCGTCCAGGTCGTACATACCGAACGTTGATACCGAGAAAAAGACTGAATTGAGAAAGCCGTCCAGTAAAAGGCCAAGTAGATTTTTAAGGCCCGATTTCTACGATTCGCCGAAGGAGGAGAACGTTTACCTGAAAGAGAAGAAAGAACGGGAGATGGAAACTCAAAAAGTGCTCAAGGAGATCAGGGACAAGAGAATCAAGAATCGTCTGAGCATGCGGAGGGAAAGATCTGCTTCGAAGGAACGACAGGTGAAAGACGATTCGCTCAATAATAATTCCCAAGTGGACGAGGCGAATGCTATTCTTAAAAACGTCTCTGATAACATCAAAGTGCTAGAGAGCACCGTACACGATTATGTTAACGTTAAAAATGAGGAGGTTCCTCCAGCAATACACGATTACGTTAATGTTATGGATGGAGATAAGAACGGGACGGATATTCATGATTACGTGAACGTTAAAGCTACCGAAGCTGCYCCAGTCGTTAAAAAAGAACGCACATCGAAGTTAGTACGGCCAAAGAGTTACCCAACCGAYAGTACCATTGCAAAAAAGCCTGATTTGGAAGTAGTTCCGGAAAAGGAAACAAAATCGAAAATAGGACGTTTGAAAAAAGGCTTCATCACGCAGAAGAAAGACGATAACGAAAATGGGAACAAAAGTAACGGCGAAAATCCAAGCAAAAACAAGTTTCTTCAGACATTAGAGAAGAAAATAACGAAGCTACGCTCCATGAACAACGGTGACAATCAAGAAAAACCAGTCTCGAATGATAAGAAATCGAGTGTAGAAAATGCGATTCGTCGTTTAAGAGAGCAAAGCTTGCCTAGGAATTTAGATCACATCACAGAATCTGGGCTCATTAAAAGGGCGGTCTCCGTAGAGGACATGACGTGTGATGGGAATCCCAAAGCCTTACAAGCTTCCAGAAAATCCGTTTCAAAGATATTGGGTTTGTTCAAGAAGTACGAAGAACGCGACAAAAAGAAGACAGAAAAGATTGAAAAAAGCAAGAAATCCAAGGAAAGCATCAATGATTCAAACAGTATTACCGACAATGAAGCTTCATGTTCCGAAAAGAAGCCGGAAAGGCCCAAATCGTTGCTTCTGGACCGAGTGAAACAATTTCAAAATGACAACAAACCCGATAGTTCTTTAGTCAACGGCAACGAAACCAAACCGAAACTGTCGCGACTTCCCGTGAATTCTTTTAGAAGAAGCTTGAATCTAGACAATTCCAAACAGATGGAGAACGTGATCAACAATAATGAGCCCAAACCCGACAGGAAAACACTGAAGTTAGACCTGTCGAAGACTGTCGATGAAAAAATTCCCAACAACCTCGAACAGAATCGCAACTCCCTGGCCGTAACGGATACCAGCAGTCCTTCCTTCCTTTCTCCTTGTGACGACAACGAACTCAGCTGCGATTCCTGGTCCGTCTCCTCCGACCACCACCACCATAACGACTTGACCTCTCCTGTCTCCCCGAACGGTTACTTGTATTCCGGGGACGAGGGAGAATCGGTGATCGATCGTATCAGACGAAAAAGTTTCTACTCGCGGTTCAACGAGAAGAAGAAACAGCCGAGGAAGACCAGCTTCAGGGATCTGGACTTGTACAAGGACATCAACAATTCGAGGAAGACCGGGTATTCCGATTATGATTCTTTGAATCGCAGGTATCACAAAAGTGATGCCGGTTTGGACGGCGGCAGGAAGAGCTACAGCGCGAGGAGTTCCGAACCGAGGTACCAGACTTACAATCCGAAACGGGCCGGTTCAATATATTCGGATTCTGAAGATGCTGGCAACTTGGATGGTTGCGGGTCAACTGGGAAACCGATTAGGTGAGCATCAATCTTCTTTTATTTTTCAGAAATCTAACGGAGTTATACCATTCTACATCCGTATCTTCAGGAGTGGTCATAGGAACTTTGATGTTTTGTGTGATTTTTAGCTATTTTTAGGTGGAATAGAAGACTATATACCACAGTCACTCCTTTTTATGGGCTTAACTGGAAGAATTTATTTCACAACACAACTTTTTCACTTCCTTCAAATAATGTATTTGACATTGTATTGTAGACTTGAATACTTCGATATATAAAAGTCTTGTCCTGTTTTTTTGTTATTGAAAAGTTATTTCTTACCATTTCCCTTGTTCTTMAACTATAATTTTGTTGCAGTTTTCCACTAGCTTTTAGGAKCTTATTTTGCACTTGTTCTAAAACTTTTAGTTGTTTAATTTTTAGGATCGGATACTCAGTGTACAGATCTTCACAAGGCATATAGAAGCTTTTAGAAAACATGCTTTTAGTAGCTGTATTTTGTAGTCTTTGAAGATTAGTTACCATAACCTGGAATCAAATATCTGAGATGAATCTGGAAACGTTAGCAGAGTCTCCTGCATGCTGAATGTCTGCAAATGGAAAGGAAAACCGCTTCAAACACAATATTGGGATAATTCTAATAAACTATTTTGAGAAAGCAAGATTTTATATTTAAGCTGTTTTACTTTTTGTATTCTGTTTTAGCATTTTAGCTGAGCGTTTCACCTTGCTAACGGCTGTGGTATAATTTGCAATGACTAATGAGTGGAACTGACAAGTAAAATTACTTGCAGGTACAGTACACTTATCCCATCATCTACATTCAATAGAAGTTCCATATCACCCCTAAACAACGAGCAGTACAACAGCAGCCTGTCACCTACGATTCAAAACTCCTACAGTCCATCGCAGAGTCCCATTTAATTGTCCTCGTCGAATAAATTACAGCAGCTATTGCTAGTTTCTAGTCAGTTTTTCTACCACTCGCAGTGTCTTTGTGAACTTTTCCACAAGTTGTGCCAAAAGTTTAATCGAAGTTGCCATTTTTTTTTGTTGTTTTTTCGTGTAAAGGTTCACAAAAGCGGGCGATCTAGTCTTAATTTCCATTTTAGTCTGTTAAATTGAGATTCACATTTGGTGCTTGCTCGAATATTTCGAATGTAATTTTGTAATTGTTTGCTATACCTTGTATAGAACAACCTAATTTATTGCTGTACGTTTAATTAATCATACTTATTTATTTCTTGCACGATTTTAGAGTTGTTATTGAAATCAAAATACTTTAGTTGTGAATAGTGGATATAACAACCTGTTGGAACTGTAATACTTTTCAAGAATACTGTTACGACGTGCTATCATAGTGCTTTACGATTTAAAAGTTGTGTGACGATTTAGAAGGATATTGTATGTTGAATTTTGTGATTTTATAAAGAAAGAATACAGCTAATTTATTAGAAATATATTATTACCTTAACTGACCTTGTTTTTTTCTTTCCACATGTTTTATTTTTTATACTTATTGGCTCTTTTTTGTCAATTTTTCTTTTACATGTTTTATTGGAATTTTCTTGTGTTATTTTATATTATTTTATGGTTAAAGTGTTGTGTAAAACTGCATCAAGTTTTACATGTAAAATGTCTATATCAAACCTATGTTCCACCATATTTTTTTAAGTTGATGTTGTACATTGATAAAACCTTAAAATGATTTGGAATTACCACTGAAGTATCGGATTAATTTGTTGAAGCTGAATATAATACCATGCTGTTTAACATGAAAAATTTCCATCTGACACATTCTTAGAGTGCAACTCATCTAGTCAATTCATTTCTATAAAACCAGTGTTCGTAAGCCTTTGCAATTTAGGGTTATTAGTTACATGGTTGGTATACTTTCTAAAATTTCAAAGATTATTTGCATTGATGGATCTAAATAGAACACATTTTTTTTTCTCTTTGTTTAATTTGATGTTAGTTAAAATTAACCCAGTAACTATGACAACACCTTAAATTGAGCTATGTGATTGGTTTAGATTTTAAAAACAGGGTTGATTTTAGCTAAAATAGAGAGGAGAAACGGGCCCATTGACCTGACCTGACCTACTTAATCCGTGAGATTGACCTACCGCTTGAAAATTGAACTACTACTTTAGAACTAAAGACCTAAACATCCCCTACCTCTTACTTAGGCCCTATTAACCATCTTTTTTTTACTGCCGTTAGTGATACATTAAAAACCTCCTGTTAATTGAACTAATATTGTTGGACAAAATATCTACAGTTATCACATGTAGTAAATAAGCTTCTAAAAATCATTGTCGGTAGTTATTAGTACCACCCATTAGGTTGCTTTAACTGTTGTAGGTAAATATTTTATTACCCACATAATTAATGTGTAAGGATAACCTATTGCCTAGCACTTGAAAGTCTCTTAAACATTTCCTCTTGGTATTTTATCCAAGTTCGCAAAATCTATTATACCGTTTGACAGTTGAACTAATATTTTAGAGTAATCTGCTTTAAAAATTGTTGGCGGTATGTTTTTGTTTTGTGCTAAACAAAGAAAAGGATATGTGTACGGGTCGGTAGTTCAAATGATCCTTTGCAGTTGGCACTCCTGATAGTTGTATCCTCAAAAATAAACGCTTTTCGATGTAACAAAATCATAAAAGATATTGATGAAAGTATATTTAGTAAAGTTTAAAATGGAAATATTTTATTTATTATGTAACAAACATTAATCAAGAATTAATAATGACTTTGTTGGAATCTTAAATTTGCACATACCTGTGCATCAGTAAGACCGATAATGTTTATTATCACTGTTTTACCTATTAAATAGACTTATGTCTATTTCCTCTGGTCTAGTAGTTCGGTTCATCCACCTCGATTACGTAAAAGTTCGTAATCTTTTTGGCCTCACTCGAGAACATTGAAAATTTTTGAACAAGGTACGGGCTTAGTGATGATTTTCGGCTACACCACGTTGAATTTTCATATTGAGCAATAATAATTATAAAATAACGTAACAACATAAGATTTTAAATTAAAACTTTATTGTTTACTTATTGTACAAAGCTTGAATGAAACATATAAAACTGTCAATACGAAAAGCTTACAAATATCAATTAGCTAAACTGAGGAGCATAGCAGTGCCCCTCTTTACCCAAAAATCTGACGATTCTTCACCACTCTTCAAATCAACGGCCACAACAAAAGCTGGGCGGCCAGCCACACCTGTCCTTATGGGAAAATAATAGCAAGGGCAGGAATACAATCCTGCAAATGTAAAATTTGTATTCGCACGTAGCTTAGTTTTTTTTAAAATCGTAAACTAGTAAGAAATCATTTAATATGACAAAAAGCCTAAATGTACTCGAATTTATCATGCCATACCTTTAGTTTTCTTCTTCAGCTGTTCAACTGGCTTGAAGTGTATTAACGGCATAGCACAAACCAACTGCATCGGCTGAGGTTCTATCAAACAGGCGGCTTTTTTGTCCCAACCGGCTCCTTCCAAAAAGGTGCTACGCACGTAGACTCCGGACTCGGGTTTTTCGACAATAGTATTTTCCTCAACTGTTAAAACAGTGAATTCCCAACTCAGTGTGTCTATTGGTACTTCCGTTGTACGGGCGGCAGTCTATTAAAAAGAGGAAGAAAAATTTGATTTGATCGAATAATTATTACGAATTCATAACCAATTTCGTAGATACGTAAGCTGTAAAAGCAATCGCAATTTTTCGCTTATATATTTCAAATTGAAGCATCATATAGTGGTTGGTACAAATGTTTTTTTTTTAATAAAACAACTAGAAATTTAATTACATATTCGACTGGTAGGGTAATTTGTATCGATATAAAGACTGGTATAAATATTATAGAATAAATCTAATTACTTTTACTTTACCTGCAAAACAGCTGTAAGAAATCCAGTTGGGAAAGTATAAGCTGATAACCAAAACAGCAATGGAGGTCTGATAGTTTGTGCCCATACAGCGAAATGTTCGACCCTCAGTATTAAATCTCTGGTCCAAGAACCAAGAAGCTTTAGGGATGGATATGCTGTAACACAAATAAGCAATTCTCACTTATGATGGGAGAGAACACGACGAATGAAATTTAAGTTAAATTAATTAAATTTCACAATAACACATTGGGCCAAGTAGACGCGTATTTCTTTCAAAAAGTTGATAATACAGAAAACTGTTTTATACAAAGATCTTTTGACTTTTTAAGTATTAAAACCTAAAATTCCTTTCAAAGATGTGTGAAGCTTGAATAAAATATCTACAAGAGTTTACGTTTTATCCCAAAATAAAACAATTACAAATTTATCTTTACAAGCCTGTAACTTCTTCTGGGAGCTAGATGGTACTAAGATAATTTCACCTAAATTGGTCTAATTTCACCCAAGGGGTTTGCCCCTGCTCTTTGATCTTTCGAAAAAAGTGACGATTTTTTTACTTTACTTCACCTTTTTATAGCATGGTATGTTTTAGCACTGTCATAAGCGAAATTAAACTTTACTTCGTTTATTACGAGGTGGAAGGATGAAAATACCAACTAATGACACTAAAAACGCGTAAATTGAATTTGTAAGAACTTCCTTACTGTCTTTGCAGTTTGAAAGCTGAAAATGCAGAAAAAAGGAATTTAGTTCATTTATAAATTTGCATTTACCATTGAGCCATCCTGATGGAACTCTTCCTTCAGAAATACAAGTAAAAATTTCCTCCAGCTCAGAAGACATGACCACTAGTCCTTTAATCCCCTTTTGAAGTTCATCAAGAGACACTCTTATAGATATCAGCAGCGCATTGTACCTTATAAACACCATAAATTCAGGAATCGATCAGAAATAATCGTGGTGCAGTACCTTGATATTTCTTGGAGTAAAACGACATCCAAGGGCGCCTTATTGGGCCCAATAAGTTTCTCTGTAGTTTCGTAATCGATTGGAGATGGTATCTTTGAGAGAACATCGGCGGCGAGTTGAGCGACCTAAAAATTGTCATTTTTTAAATTCGAATCTATTTAGTGTATTTTTTGTCGTGATCATATCCTCACCTTTTCTTCTTCTGATTCAGCATCAGCAGATGATGCTTGTATTTGCAACGACATAAGAGTTTCAAATAACAATCGCGCTTCAGATATCAACGAAGTTATATCGGCATTCGGATGTTGCCCAAAAGCTTCAGGTCTGTCAATATTTGGCAACAAAGTGATGTAGTCTTGGTAGGATTGCAAAGATCCATCTTTTGGCACATAGTATGTCGTCAGGCTTGATAACCTGTAAAAGCGCGTTCGCGAACCCTAACTCGTTTGTTATTATACCTATTTCATTACCTGAAGAAGGGGGTTGTGAGGGCGTCCTCGCAGAAATATTGGTTTATATATGTGAGTAAGAGTCTCCGATCCCAGTCGTCGGTGACATGCCCACCATAATTAACGCCAGCTATTAAATATTTGAGCGCATCCCAAGGTGTTTCTTGATATTCATCCAGATAAATCGTGAGAAGATTTTCGGAAACTTCGAAATCGGAATCGTTGAAACTGTAAACCACATTCCAACCCAGCTGTTGGAATTTCTTCCTTTCCAGCAGAATTGCATGGAAATAACACAAGCAGAACAATAACTTCTTGTATTTCTCCTTGCACTGGCAAACGTTAAATTGTTCTTCCGACAGAAGACCATACAATCTCTTCAGATTAGCTTTAAGGCCCTGCAGAAAAATGCGTTGAACTAATCAAATGTACTAAGCCCTTTACTGTACTTTGGGCGGCTCCGTTGTCATTTTTATGCCGGCTTGAAGGATGGAGATGGGAAATTCAGGATTGGGACTGGAACTGAGCCAAAGTCGGAACCTTTGGTGGACCTTGCCGGTTTGAAGGGTCTCAACAATTTTGTCCAATTTTGGCATCCAGCTCAAGGAAAGATGGCAGTTTGCCAGGAAGACCCAGTTGCCCTCTTTCGCTCCCGTTTGTAACATTCTAAAAGAATTGAATAGTTACAATAATCGTTTACATCTCCAGACTTTCTAGGTACATAAGCGCATATTTACATATAGTATTTAGAATGTATAATTTTAAAGATAGACGTCTGATCTTCCGCCCGCTCATAATATATCAAAGGACACTGTTCACTTTTTACCATATCAACAAAAATATTTTTGCCTGGTAACCCTTTCAAAAATAAATACTTAATAACTAATCCAAACTCGTTTTCGAAAATTGACAGTTTTGCCACAATTGAACTTTTGGAAGCCAAACTTTGACAGCTTATTTATAAAACATTATAGTTGTTGCCATAGCAACAAAATTATTTATTTTCAAATCCACTTATTTTTCATTTAAAAATATATTCTATCAACAGATCCTTGGTTGTCCAATATGTTCCAACTCTTGCTGCATTAGTAATGTCAAACTTACTTCACACTTGTATAGCAAAACTTCCATTCCAAGTACCATTGCGATACCAATATGTTGATGACCTAATCTTAGCGATTGCATACACAGAAACCAACCTTGTTCTACAAACGTTCAAATCTTTCGATCAATACTTAGAATTCTCAATTGAATTTGAAGAAAATAATTCTTGATACTAAAGTAATTCGTACTCCAAATAACAGTTTAATTTTAGATTGGTATCAAAAACCCACCTCCCCTGGAAGATATATAAATTACTATTCTGAACATAATTTCCATATAAAACTAAATCTTATTAAAGCTTTAAAAAATAGAATAGAAAAAATTACACATCCGCCCCTTACACATCAAGCTCTTCACAGATTATATAAAATACTTTTACATAATAGCTACCCACGTCATTTAATTATTAAATTATTATTTGGTAGTAACAATTCAAAGACTTCTGTTAATAACACCGCATATGGCCAGATAAGTCAAGATCACTTAGTTAATCCCCAAAATATAGTATTTGCGTCTCTTCCATATATACCAAATTTAACACATAAACTTTTTAACGTAGTTCCAGATTTAAAAATTGCAAAATACTATATAAAAACTAATAAAAAGTTGTTCTCAAAACTTAAAGATAAAATTGACAAAAATTTAAAAAAATGAATGTGATTTATTGTGTTGAATGTCTTGACTGCCCCTCTGTTTGTATTGGACAAACCATGCAGTCTTTACAACGCCGACTGAACCTTTCTTTTGTTTTTTTGGTTTCCTAAATACTGCAATTTTAGAGATAGAAGCTAATAAATCAAAACGTTTATTTTTAGAAATGTGTTATATACAACAAAATTCCAATTCTATTAACTAAAGGTCAGATATACAAAATCTTAGTTCTATTTATTGCCAACCTCTTCAAATTAACAGTGTTGAACTAAGAAGAAATAATACAACTTAAAATTTGTATGTAGAATTTTTAAATAATATTTATATTTGATAAATCGCACATGAATTTTAAGCTTGTTCGACAACTCTATCCTTGATTATGTGGAAAAATTTTGGCAGTTTTATCAATTTCACGGTTGGACACCTTTTAATTATTTATTCTGCTTTGCCATACGGCATTCTGTAATAGTTTATTCTTTCCCAAAGTTATATGTTTTCGTTGTTTTGTTTCCTTTTATATTTGGACTTAACAGTAAGTGTTAAGAAGTTTAATTATAAAAAATGCCTGTTATGTATGTGTCCTGACGAGGAACTGATTTTGGCTCGAAATGTAGACAGACAAAGTTAAAAATGTAGTAAATCGGCCGGGGGCGTAGTAACATAAATTTATGAAGAAATAAACACTTTAAATAACTTTTAGGTATGAACAACTTCTTTATTCGAGCAACGTGTACATTCAAAACTTTTCACGTCGACGCCATATTGTAGTCGGTAATACAGGAGATTGAACATATCGACTGTGGCGGGAATTTCAAATTCTTAGGTTAACAATGCTATAAAAAATCCATTTCTTAATTTAGCCCAAACACCTTTGCCGTTTTCCCAAGAAAATATTTAATATACATCCGGCAATTATCCGTCGTTTAATATGTTCTCGTATACTATCAATAATGGTGGAGGCGCCGGCGCGGCGCCGGGTTTGTAGGAATGGAATTACTAGCTAACTATTACACCAAATTAAATCAAGTTTCAAATCTGATACTAAACCCAGTACTTACTTTGTCGCTATGGGCGCCTGTCCTTGGCCCAAACTCAAAGAATGAAACTTCTCGGTCATTCCAGAATTTTCGGCCAACTGAATCAGCGCCGTTGTGGGGTCCACCCCTGGCGATAGCACGAAAATTAACGGTGATTGTGGAATCGACTCTTCCAGGACCGCCTTTATGTCCAGAACCGGGGGCTCGACGAAACGCGGCCCCAACTGGTTCACGATGAAATTGGACGTGCAAAACGATATCCTGTCCTGGCGCAAAGCCCTAACGAACAGCATTTTCTGGAATTCGTTGCAGATGTCCTCCCATTCACCGATTAATGGTAAAGTTTCTGGTTCGGTGTGTGTGTACCACGTGTGCCAGTCCCTGGCGTATTGTTCGAACGAATCTATAACGCCGTGAAAACCGCCCACTTTGTCCAGTTCTGTTATGTTGTCCCAGCCTTCTTCGTTCAACCAACCTGTTGAAAATTTTATTACAACTCGTTCAATTTATAATTTTATTATTGCTGACCTGCACAAGGGTTGTCCATTTGATTTTCTCTGTCCAAAACTACACCTCCTTTCAGAAAGAAGTTATACTCAGCTGCTACAATCTTATCTTGCGCCTCCAGTATCTTCACACACATATGAAACGAAAATAAGAGCTTGTGGTGTTCGAATAGCGCCCTGCACGTATTTCTGTACACTGCATAAGTGTGATATTCATTCAAAGCCATGATTCTGTCCGGTAAATGTTGTGACTTCGGAGATTTCTCAATCGATTGGGTGAACAGAAATATGTAAGCATCTAGAGCGAATTGATACATTGGATCGATCCTCCCCATGTCGTTCAGTACGAAGAACAATATCGCCGCCCTCTTAGAGCAAGGGCGATAGCCCTGAAAGACAATCGTCGATATAGTATCATATTCTGTTAACGAAAAAAGACTTACTTCTCTCGCACTATCTATAGCGACCTCGGTTGTTTCTGAGACCTCCAAGCTTTTTTGCACCGCTAGAGATGTTGCTTTTGAAGTTTGAAGTGTGTTAAATAGCTCTGCATCTTCTAGTAACGATCCACGACTTTCGTTGAGAAGTCGAAGCAGTTCATTTTCTAGATCGATTAATGTTCTCTTGCCTGTAAAAAGTTATCATCTTGTAACATAATCGCGATATCAGTTGTCATTGTCAATTATTGCGATTGTTTCATTGAAATTTAATCCTTTTTTTGTTACCGCTATCAAAATCTTCAGCTGCTGCAAGGATTCAAATTCTGGGGACTGTTTACCACTGAAAAATAAGATAGTAATAATAATAAGACCTCAGGGACTTGGTGGTGTTTTTATCACCAAGTACGGGCGTAGCGCCCCCGAGGTACCCGAGCTAATAAACCCATATAACATGGGTCTGCTGTTGAACAGTTATAGCCGACAATAATCTATTTTCGCATAATCTCACACCACTTGAAAAAAAAATTTATTAAGGATTTTTGAGGTTCGCTAAGTTGAATACTCGAAAGCTTGATTTTTTAAATAGAACGGAATGATTTTTACATGTAGATTTTATTCATATGCATATAGGCCTATCCTTAACCGTTTTTGCTGTATTATCAATATTCTATTTTGATTTGTCGTTTTTGTTACATTGCAGTAACCGTGTACAAATTTTCTAAATTTTGTTTTGTTTCATTTGTATTTTGTGTTTGTATTATGTTTTTTACGTAGGTATTCACGGATTTTTTAATTTATAATACAAAATTAGTTTTTAGTTTTAGTAAACATCCTTTTAATGTGTGTCGATTATTGGACTTTTTTTATTAGTATTTTTATTACATTTGATGTAATTTAAATTTATAATAATAAACTGGTGAGCATAACTATAGCCCCACCCAAAATTTTGGGTGTATCTACCATAAACTTTACGTAAATTAATTATGCGTTTGGGAACTCAGAATACAAGATAAAAGAACGCTAAAAAATAATTTTTACACCAATTGCATACAATTTTTTTTATTTATTCAAAAATATTCCATAAATCATGGGTACATAACTATAGCCCCTAACTTTAATAATATTTACTTATCGATAATTTAATAATGGGTTTCTTTACCATTTTTTCTAATTAACTCGAAAACTAGAACGCATACTGTTAACGAAGTTTACGAGTATTTCAGGCTCCAAATTTCTCCAAACTTCCTCTAAAGAATGTTTCAATTCGTTAACGGTAGCATACTGCTTGTTGTTTTGGTATAGCCGCCGAACTACGACTCCCCAAAGGTTTTCGATGGGATTCATATCCGGGGAGTATGCAGGCCATTCCAACAAATCGATATTTTCATCCCTAAAAAATGCCATCGCCTCTCTGCTCACGTGTATTCGCGCATTATCTTGCTGGAATATGAATCGATTTTGGTTGTTCTCGTTTAAAAATGGCAATAAGCGGCTTTCCAGGACATCAAGGTACTCTCTTGTATTCATCCGTGTTGTCGGAAAAGCCAAATTCAAAGTTCCTCCTTTGGTAAAAGCTCCCCACACCATGAGAGTGCCTCCACCAAAATTTCGTTTACTAAGAAATTTAGGCTCTTTACGCAGATCTCTCCAGTAAGAATTAAAACCATCTGGACCATCTAGACGGAACTTTTTTTCGTCGGAAAAAATTACCTGAAAGATGTTTGGAGTCTAGGAAAAATTCGGAAAGAAATACAAATTAAATTAAAATTACATGGTCCCAGATTCGGTCCATATTCCGCCGAGCAAATTCTACTCTTTGAATTATGTGGCGCGGGAGAAGCCTTGGTGCTTTTTTCAACTTCTGTCGCACAATATGCTCACTTCCACGTATGATTCTGCCTACAGTCCATCGTGAAACATTTGCTCCACATTCTTCACCGATTCGTTTACAGCTTTTTAAGCTGTTACTTGCAGTAGAGACAATTCTTCTTGCCGTCCTAGGTGAAACTTTCTTTTTTGGACCTCCTGTTTTATGTGTCCCATACTCTCCAGGGTTTCTTAGATAATTTGTAACAACTTTACGCGAGCGGTTAATTCTTCTGGAAATTTCTCGTCGACTTAGACCTTCGTCTTGGAAAGCCAAAATTTTACCCTTCTCAATCTCCGATAAGTAGGATCCGCGGCGCATTTTGCACTAATTGATACAATTTGTGACTTTAATACTGTCAAATAGTGGCATTTGTTTATGTTGACAACAAAAATCAAAGCCACCCAAATATTATTTTTTGCGGAAAATAACGGAAAGACAGTAGGGGCTATAGTTATGCACCCATGATTTATGCAATATTGTTGAATAAATAATATAAATTGTTTGCAATTGGTGTAAAATTTATTTTTTAGCGTTCTATTACCTTGTATTCTGAGTTCCCAAACGCATAATTAATTCACGTAAAGTTTATGGTAGATACAGCCAAAATTTGGGGTGGGGCTATAGTTATGCTCACCAGTTTATAATTGATTTCGTAGACACATTTTTCTGCATCAGTACATGTTTCGCTTTTACAAAACAAAATATAAAAAATAATATTAAAATTGCTACTGGGTACAGCTAACCCGGTTAAGAATTGGTCTTTGCGAGAAAGAATTCCGCATTTGCACATTCAAATAAAACTTTCCGAAATTTAAAAATTTAAGTGCGACTGTCGGCAATTCTTTCGAAAACAAAAAAAGACTGCTGTGAAAATACTGCCATTATCAGCAGATGGAGCCGATGCCGAACACGTAGTTGCTTGGAAACCATAAAAATCGACAACATAATTTTCTCAAATCAAATATCTTCAGGCTTAAGTACGGTTAATTGTTCTTATAAAAATTTTGATTGTGACCTTAATCTACCAAACTGTTTTCGGACTACATGCTTTAAACTGACAATTTTCAAACTAAAGTGATAATCGAAAAGTCGTGCTTTTCATTCATGGATGAGAATAAAATATTTGTATGTTATATATGTTTGTCTGTGCCTTTTTTTCTAAAATTCATCATAAAGAAGGAACCGTAGAATGCTGTAGATGTGGAATTACACGAAAAACAAATCAATTAACTTAGTAGTAGTTCAGTACTTAGAACAATAGTAATCTTCACATGGCAGTATTAACATTGGATTCCTCAGAATCTGGAAAGCGCACAAACTGAAAGAACAGGATTTGAAATAAAAACATCCAATACAAAAGAGAAATTAGTGTGCTGGTGTGGGAATAATGTAGATGGTACACCTTATAGTATACCTAACAAATTAACCACACGTCAGTGAACCCTCGACAGGAGTAACAAGAAATCGTCATCAAAGCCCAATGCAACAGTCATTATAATTGACAGGGACAACTAATATTGTACATTGGACAGATCAAATTTCATCAAAGTGGTCTTAACTTACTTCAGCGTTTCATTTTCTAACCGCAAGCTTGTAGAGAATGAAAGTATCAATTAAATTAATTCTAACGTGACTCCATTGCTATTTAAAATTTTTGAGTCGGTGACGACTGTGATGTAATCCTGAAAAACCTATTGCTTTTGAAGTCACTTTACAACGAATACTTGACATTGTCATTGTACTGAACAACAAATAATATGATGCTGTAGGAATGATTTGTTTCAAACCTTTGGCAATCGTGGTCACCAGTTTATCCTTTTGTTCCTCCAGTTGCGGCCGTTCCTTCCTAACCACAATCCCCAGCAGTTGTGCTTCCAGTCCCTGTTCCTTCACGGCAAAATTCACCAGAGTCGTCTTCGTCGATATCTCCGGCGGATAGTGGGGGTTCGTCAGTTTCGTCGTGATGAAAAATTTAAAATTCATATCGTAAGATATAAACTTGTCGTCCAGCTTGATCAAGTTCATCCCTCCCTGCTTCACGACCGCCTTGTTCAGGATCGAGTTCAGCGCCGGGTCCAAAGTTTCCATCACGTTTTGCAACAGCACCGGCTTCCCGAACTGCACGGCGTACTCCACGGTCCTCATGAAGTCGCTCATGCCGAAGTCTATGACTTTCAGCTCGTTCGCGGCCTCCATGTTCTTTATCCACTTCTGCGCTTGACACTGGGGGTCGATCACCAACGGCCATCGGGTTCCGCGCGTGACGATGATGCCGTTTTCCGTGCTGAACGCGTCCGCCGGAAGACCCTGGATGTTCCATTCGCGTACCGTCGTCGGGTCGCTCAGGAAGGTGATGATGCTGAAGTCTTTGCTGTAGGGAATCACCAATTCCGACACCTAAAAAATTTATCTTTATGTTTATTATTTTTCATTAAAATTGTGCAGATATATCAAATTAAATCAAATCAAACTTAAAATGTGACACCTCAAAGTTAATACAGTGATCTTGTAGTTACGGACACGCTGTGTAAAACTGACAGAAAAAAAAATACCTCATTTTTCCATAACTCCATCAGTTCCTCCCGATAATCGGAAACGAACGGGCCAACATACGAAATGAACGCAGTAGCTAGTACACAATCTCCGGGCAAACAATCAAATTGACCGTCCAAAGTGTGAACTGTCTCTTCCCATCTGATTCTCTCGCCAGACAAGCCATCGACCAGCATCGCTGCTCTTTCTAACTTCAGTCTGAGCAGTTCGGCCTGAAATACTAAACCTGTTACGAATTCTAGAGTCGGTTTGAAATCTCGGTCATTCTGGGTTAAATCACGTCGGACAAATGGATATCCTCAGTATTAAACAAAATGCATGCAGATGGATCTACTTCGCTATCGTTACAGCTCATCAGTTTAGTTTAGGCCTAATGCAGACAGCTTGGCTTAGAACTTGTTTTACCTGTACACCAAAGGCTTGGTAATATCCTCAGTATTGTCAATCTGTGCATATACACTTTCAATTTTAGGTATAGCGACGCAAAAATAATCTTGATAAAAGATAACTACAAAATAGCCTTCCAAATGTTACCTAACTCATAATTTCCACAATCTCTATTAAAATTATTAGTATTCCTACAAATTTCTGTGGCTTATTTTATTAGACGTTTATGATAATATTTTTCTCTGTGTAAAAGTCAATCATGTGTTCAGCTACGGAAGATTTATCTATCTGTTGCAGGCTAATAGCACGTATGTGTTCTTTCAAACGCGTACCTACTTTTTTTTAGTTTGACCTATGTAACACTTGCCACATGAACAAGTAATTTTGTAAACACAAATGTACTTTATCTTTAGTAGAACTTAAAATTTTATCTAAATTATTATATGTACTATCAACAACTAAAATATCGTGTGTTCAGGGCATCCTCTAATTTTTCAGAAAGGCCTTGTATATAAAGCAAACTCAACGTCAATTTACTTTGTCCTGGCTGAGAATTTACTTGATTTGGATGAGCGCTTTTATTAAAAATTGACCAAATATTCTTATTGCTATAACCATTTTTCACTAGCGCTGATTTAAGATGATATATTTCTTTTTGTGATGAACTTTCGTCTGAGATCCTTTGTGCTCTAACAAATAGCGTCCTTATAAGACTATTTTTTTAAGAGGGAGGGTGGTGAGATGTGGCATGTAAATATCTGTCTGTGTGTGTTGGTTTTCTCTAAACCTTGTGTCCTAACTGTCCAGTGTTTTTCTGTAAATTTGGACAGCCAAGAAAGGTAAACTACCATTGCTTTCTAATTCCATAGTAAATTTTATGTCAGGATTTTGACTGTTCAAATGATTTAGAAACCTACCTAACTCTTCTATACCATGGGGCCAAATAACAAAAGTGTCATTTACGTACCGATACCAACATTTTGGCTTAAAGTGAAAACTGTTTATTTTTTCATAAACAAATTGGCTACTACAGGACTTAGAGATGTGGCTATCGTGTCACCTAGGGTATTTGATGGTATCTATCGTTTCAGGGATGGGTACTTTCGTAAATAAAAGAACCACGTCAAAACTAACTAAACTATCACCTTCAGAAATACTTTAACCTTTTTTTTTGAACTTGTGTCAGGCAAATTTTGGGGTCTTCGTCTTTCGCAAAGATTATAGGTGTAATTGAAACGCCAGACTAATAATTTTTTGTCGGTGTTTTCAAGATACAGCGATCTTTCCGAGATAATATTATCTTACAATATTACTAATTACGATATTGTAATTTATGATAACTCAAACCTTCTTGTTCAATTCCTCCTTCTGTAGAAGCTTTTCTTCGTATTCCTTTTGTAATTTCTGCAGCATCATGTTGATCTCGGCTAGTTTAGCCTGTGCCTCTGCTAGTAGTGCTTGCTTTTGTCTCAGAGATTCAGTTGCCTCATCTAACTTTGCTTTTTTGGGAGCGACAACTCTAAGAACGAAAAGCAACTGTAGCAGTTATTACAAGTAATTTGAAGCTGTATACTTCCAAACTTTCGCGTATTTTTCAATAGCAATCACCCACATGCACAAGGATTTCGCCGCTAAAGATACTATTCCAATTTTTTCGGGTACGAACTCTTCGTTCGTCGTGTACACAGCTATCTTTTTAAGAGTCTTATCAGTTATGTGATTCTTATCAAATTCCTTCAGATCTTTAAGGAAATTCTGCTCTCCCAGTTGTCTTTTTGATTCAGCCCATGTTGGTTCGAGCTGTAGCGATTATAATTAGCTTTACCTTGACAAAAAACGTTCTTCATTTACCCCTTTTAAGATCATCACAGCCTCCATCACCATTTCCACCTTCACGGGCGGCTTTCCGTACGATTTCATTTCGCTGATATCTTTTTTGTTCAAGGAGTCTAAAGCATGAATCGCCTCCTCGAGCGCTGGCATCGCTTCGTCCAAATCGGCTTGGGCGAGGTCCGCCAGTTTCTGACATTGCACCTCTTCCTCCCCAATTTTAATACTCTTCTTGGTTACCTCTTTCTGCAAACACCGCTTAAATAAATCGGTTCGATGAGGAAGAAGCCGGATGATTTTACCTGTTGTTCGTCCGCTTCCTTCTTCTGGTTAACAATGATGACCAAGTACTCGTCGCATTGCTGCTGGAATTCCGCCACCTTAACCTGCGCCTCTTCCAGTTCCACTGACATGGTTTCCACTTTCTCTCTGCAGTCGTCGATCTTCCACAAGCCGTTGCGAAGTTTGTTCGCCGAGGCAGCTAATTCCGAGCGTTTGTCGTCGAGCATTCTTAAAATTATTGATGATACCACCTTAAAAATGGATTTTATGGTTTCTCTTACTTTTTATATCCAGTTACTAGCTCCAGATAATTTGTTGGCGTAACGTAATTGTGCCTCTTCATCTCCTGTGCCATCCTTTTGGAACATTTTGCAACCGAATCGTGAATCGTTGAGAAAGTGGCGGCTACGGCATCTCTCAACCTGTCTTGGGTTGAAACCAACACGGATTCTCTTCGTTTTCCCTTGAAATTTTCGTAAATGCTTATTTTTTACGTACGTATTTTCGGGGTCGTTAAGTTAGCTGTTCGTGTTGTGCAATCTTTTTGTAAAATTTGCTTGAGATTGCTCCACCACTGAGAAAGCTAGCGCCACCTCACTTGAGTAGTTTAAGCTTCAAGTCTGTTTCAAAACCTAACTCCATTACTCGGAAAGCCCAATTTTTATACTTTTATATATATATATATATATATATATATATATATATATATGACACTTAGATCCGCAATTTTGTCGGGCCAATCTAAAAACCTAAGTCTATATGAGCGGTCTAAGCTTGTATATTAGACTTTTCATAGTTAATTATTTACATTCGCAATTTACAGAGTATCAGATAAAATATAGATACCATATCATATATCAACTATTACTTGAAACCTGTTTTTCGTGAAAAAAATGAAATAATAAAAACAAAGCTTAAACTACTCTTTTTCTTACACATTATTTTAGAACCTGTTAGTTATTTCTTTGTTTAACATTGTCAAAATATAAGTCATTTCAGCAGTTAATTTTTAGCCCGCTTTTAATTTTCTTGTCTAATTCCTCTATTGTCAATACAAAATTATTTGTGTGCTTCATAAATAATACGTCGTATTAAATTTGCATGATCATATTTGATAACTCTGCATGTGTTTTGGCCATATGAGCACTTCAAAATTAAAACTATGTTAAGTATGTGATAATAAATGGCATGGCATACTCTTACAATTTTTTTCTACTCGAATTAGTGTTGACGATGTTATTTTTACAAGCAAAATGTCACGCAACCTGATGAAAAATTTTACTGAAATCTAAATTAAAAATAAACATGTAGGTACCGCTCTAAATTCTGTTGTAAATATAACATATTTCTTTTAATGAAACTTGAGTGTATATACCTACTTAGTCAAAATTTTTAAATTAAATCTGGATATCCCATTCTAAATCAAAGCGATGTCAAAAATGTAAATTTAATGGTTTATTTACCTATCTACTCATTGTTCTAGAAACGCTAAGGAACCAATAAACGCATCATACTGTAGCTGAAACAAACGTGTTATTGAACAAAATAAACTCAATCTTGATTAAATTCTTTAAGGTTAAGGTATATGCTATTTTCAAAAAATCATACTGTATTGTATATTATATGTGTATACGATGGTTGCATCAAATAAGGGCAGAGGTTTAATTTTACTCCTGTTGTAGTGTTCCCAAAATTTAATGCTATTTTAAAACATACCTTACGTAATGCAAATAAAAATTTATACAGTAATGAGCTAATAGATTAGAAAATAGATAGGGCCGTTAAAAAATTTAAAAAGTTACCTTATAGGAAAGTTTTAGCACCACCCGAAATAATAGGCTTTTCAAGTTAGGTGGAGCTAGCTGTCTCAATAATAGAGCTAATTTAGAGCAAACTGGAGGAAATTCTTCAAAAAGATTGCACAGGAAGTTAACGTTTCCCGCAAAGGTTGTTCTTAATGTGAACTTTTTAACTTAGGAATCCTAGAGTGGAATATCCCGTGCAATCGGTAAGCAAATCTGAAACTTGTCAGTAAAGCTCACCGCTTTTTCACCAGTAATCGTCGCGACGAAGTTGACATCTGAAATATACTTAATCGCCACTTCCAAAAGAGCCTCTTTCGGCCACTCACAGAACCAATCGATCGTAGTACAGTTCACCAAAGCCGGATATTGTCTAAGCCGATTTCGGAAATCGTCACCTATAGGGCTCATGCAGAGAACTATGTGCATATTTGCCCTAACCCTCTCGATCAGAAAAGCATACATTGCCTCATTTGTCGGTATGATCCCAGCCTTCTGAGCCGTGTTGTAGATCTTGTTTTTGATCTAAAAAATAGTCGAGTATTTACAATTGCTGATGGGATGAAGTTGTCCTAGAAACTGACGTCCTCAAATTCATCTGGCTTGTACAAGTTTGCCACTTCACCGCTGCTCAGCATGTTGTTGATTATTTCCAGGAAACTTTCGTCCGTGACTTGAGTGTCGTTGAAAACGAAAGCTGTAGCTTTACCGTCAACTCCGGTCATCGCGTAAAGCGTTTTCAGGTCTTCCTTGAACTCCGGTACATTGTAATTTTTGCTTACGGTTATCTGGTATGTTCCGTATTCGCAGATGTATGCCGCTATTCGTGAAAGGGACTGCCTTCCACTGCCACCTAAAAATACCAAAATTTTTTATCGACTTTATAAGAATCCAGGAAAGATTGATATACATATGGCCCACCCAGTATATAGAAAGGGCTAAGGCTATTTGTTTAATTATCGCCTCTTACCTATGCCCACTAACAGCATGTTGCCTCTAGGCTGCGATATGACTCTCACGATTCGACATATGTGATCTATTGCGTCTTTGAAAAGCACCAGGTTCATCCGGACGACTCCTGGGGAGACATTATACTCCTCCATCTGGAGTTCAATGTATTTTCGTAGCGCTGCGGCATCCTGCAAGTCCTCGTAAATGTTCCAGGGATTTACGAAATCGGCAAATGTCGGACATTCCTGATTCGGGCACAACGAGTGCAAAGTCAGATCGAAATGTCTGCCTAACTGTTCGTTCATTTGATTTAGGAACCATTCTCGGTCTCTGAAGTAATTAAGTTTAATTTTAAGTTTAACTAATAATGTTACAATCGAAGTTTTTCAAAACACAACGTAAAAATTGCTTTCGGCGTCCTAATGTAAGATAATATTTCCTCGGAAAGATCGCCGTCTCTTGAAAACACTGGCAAAAAATTATTAGTCTGACGTTTCGATTACACCTGTAATCTTTGTCAAAGACGAAGAACCTCAATATTTGCCTGACACAAGTTCAAACAAAATTTTGAAAAGAAATAAATAAAACGACGAAAATGGAACTACCTACCTACCTACTAGATATACACGAACTATTTGGTAAAAAATAACTACAAAATAGCCTTCCAAATGTCACCTTATTCATAATTTCCACAATCCCTGTTAAAATTATTAGTATTCCTACAAATTTCTATAGCTTCTTTTATTAAACGTTTGTGATATTTTTCTCTATGTAAAATATTTGTTTTATCAAAGTCAATCGTGTGTTTAGTCAAATATGAGTGTTCAGCTACGGAAGATTTATCTATCTGTTGCAGCCTAGTAGCACGTACGTATTCTTTCAAACGCGTACCTACTTTTCTTTTAGTTTGACCTATGTAACACTTGCCGCAAGAACAAGTAATTTTGTAAACACCTTCAGTCTCTAAATGTACTTTATCTTTAGTAGAACTTAAAATTTTATCTAAATTATTATGTGTACTATCAACAACTAAAATATCGTGTTTTTTAAGCATCCTCTTTAAGGCCTTGTACATAAGGCAAACTCAACTTTAATTTACTTTGTCCTGGCTGACTTTTATTAAAAACTGACCAAATATTCTTATTGCTATAACCATTTCTCACTAGCGCTGATTTAAGATGATATATTTCTTTTTGTAAAGAACTTTCGTCTGAGATCCTTTGTGCTCTAGCAAATAACGTCCTTATAAGACTATCTTTTGAAAAGGAGGATGGTGAGATGTGGCATGTAAATATCTGTCTGTGTGTGTTGGTTTTCTGTAAACCTTGTGTGCTAACTGTCCAGTGTTTATTCTGTAAATTTGGACATCCAAGAAAGGTAAACTACCATTACTTTCTAATTCCATAATTTGGTTTAGACTGAAAACTGCTTATCGTTACCTGATCAAAATTTTCCATAAACAAATTGGCTACTACAGGACTTAGAGGGGAACCTATTGCACAACCTGGTTTTTGTTCATAAAAATTATCGTTCCATAAGAAATAAGTAGATTTTAAACAATGTTCAGATAATCTGGCTATCGGGTCACCTAGGGGATCGCTATTAAGCTTGGATTTGATGATGTCTATCGTTTCAGGGATGGGTACTTTCGTAAATAAAAAAATCTTTGATAATATCAATAACAGGTGTAATCGAAACGTCAGTCTAATAATTTTTAGTCAATGTTTTCAAGAGACAGCGATCTTTCCAAGGAGATATTATCTTACAACATAAAAATTGTCAAAATTATTTAATACACTTTTGTTGCAAAACTCCTGCTGAGCTGGGTAAAATTTTTAAAGGGGGTTTTCTCGAAAATGGCTTATTCTGCCGAAATGTAACAATAGAATCTTTTTTAAGATTTTTGGCAATCTTAATTTCTGTGATATTAAAATTTATAAATAATCACGATTCTGGGTGATAATTTAAAAGTTTTAAAGTTGGACCAGAAATTCACAATTATATACGAAATATGTGTTTCTAATTATTATTAAGTAGGGGGCACCATGTGATTAGGTCTGATTTGACGTATACGACTTGTTGTAAACTTACTTGTCATCTATCAAACGATCATAGAAGACCCTGAAACACTCGTGAATCCAGAGTCTCAACAACGACGACTTGGTATTTTCGTAGTCCTTGTGGCTCCTCAACAACCCCTGAAAGATTTTCGATATATCCCTCAAGTTGAACAAATAATGTATTTTCGTCGGCGTCGGTAGCATCTTCACTATCACATTCTGGTACAAATCTATCGTCGTGTTGGTAATTTCCATCCCCACAAGCTTCACTTCCTCATCGAACTCGATGAGATGCTGCGCCAGCATGGTGCCGAAAATGCGCGCTATCGTGCTCTCATCGGGAAAGGTCATGTTGATCAGGTTGAAGCGACTCTGCAGTCGTTCGGATATGACGTTTCTGCCACCACCCGGTGGTCCCATCGAGCCCAAAATCAACATGTTTTGGACGTACTTCCGCGTTTGTTTGAGTCGATCGTACCAGAATCCGTAATCCATCCACTGACGTAGTAGTTCGAGCGGTGGTTGCGAGCCGTACGTTTCTTTCGCTGGCATGTTCATGTCGTCCAGGAACGTGACCATGTTTTTGTTGCCCGGGGGGACGAAGACGCCTTTGGTGCGTTTTTCTATGCGACTCTCGACTGCGTCTTGCACGTTTTTAGATGTTGTCTGGAAAAAATTCATGGTTACGGTGCACTGAAGATGCTGTCTGCGACGAGCAACGAAACGTCTATAGCAGAAGGGAACTTCGGGCCACGGAATGACACCCCCGAAAATAATAACAGTAGAAGAGAATGTTATATGCATTGAAATAAATGACATGCGAGGGTCATGTCATAATTCCTGCACATATTAAGCTATAGTCTGTAAAATCGACTCCTAGGGCCAGGAGGTAGTCCGGGGTGATACCAGAGGTACCGCCCTAATCTTAGTAGTTGATATCAAGCGGCAAATCTGGTACTGCTACCAGTAAGTAACAAGAAGAATCGGTGTGAATTTGTGTGCCGCTCGCAACTCATTGAAATTTGTACAGACAGATGGGTGGACCAAGCAGGTAAAAGCAAAAATAGCCCTTAACCCAAATGATTAGAAGAGTTTAAATTGTATGAAGCACTTTGGAAACAAACATTCCAACATTCCGTATACTGCAGTTCTCAACATGTATATCAAAGTTTTTGTAATTTCTCTTAAATTCTGATTTGATCATAGTTTTTATTTTATCTCGTCTAAAATGTTTAAATGTGAATGTCAGTCCCAGGTTCAATCGGCAATAGTACAATCAACATCAAACTTTAACCAAGCTATTCATGGTCTAATAAGTACTTTTAGCGATTTTTGATTTTTCTATTTTTGGCGCGCTAGAATCTTCATGCCGTCCGGCGCCATAGACATAATATCGGCTGGATGCCTTTTTGACTGTCCGTCTTGAATTGCATCCGAATTAGGCATTACATTTCGAGATAGTTTCAGTTTTTTCAACTAGTATTTGATGTGCAATTAAAATCGGTCGCAAAAAGTCGACGCGACGTGACAATCTTACATTTAAATTTGAAATTTGGGATGTTTAAAGTCGATCAAAAACATTTTCAACTTTCTACGACTTTTTCGGCAATGCGGTCTTTTTTTGGGACTAATTTTCCTGAACGATAAGTGTAATTTCGGATATTTTGGCGATTTTGTTTTTCGTCTTCGTTTCGGCTAACCCGATTTCCGATAACCTGGTTTTACCGTAAATATATAACTTCTCATTACAAATATTTTATATAAATTTTGTATTCTGTAACTCGGCTTTGATAACAATTTAAAACTATCTAAATATAACAACATAAACAAATGATTCCATTTTAAAGATACAGTAATTTCAGATTTATATTGGTGGTTGTTTACCTAGGTTTGCGAGTTAATCCTGTTTCTTAAAATTATTGATTACAATAACATCAACAGTTTCCGAGAAAATAACAATTATCCAGAGTACCTGGGCAACTAATTTATACCTGTTTAAGACGGTAGCACTTTTAGACAGAAAGCGCTTTCTCTTGCATTTAGAACAGATTGAATTTTCGTTAGTGTTAGTCGTGTTATTGTAAAATATGGAAGTGACTTTCGAAAAGCAAGAGCCCCTGTATAAACAATTAAAAGACTGTTGTCGTAATATGGTGTTAAAAGTGCACGATTTTTTTTCAAACGAAAAACGTTGTATTGAAGCTTCTGGTGCAATTCCTGTTGACTTTAAAAAAGTGCAAGAAAGAACTGCTGTAGCATGTGGCATTAGTGTTACATCCGTGCAAAATTATTTGCGTCTTCAACGAAATACTGGTAAGTTTTTTGTAGGCGGTTTAGAATAATTAGTAATAATATATTTTTCCTTAGGATCTGTAAATAAACCGGCCTTACAACGAAAAGCTCCTTTAACTAAAGACTTACCGCTTCCGTTACAAAAAAACGCAAAACAGAAAATGTTTGTGTGAAATGTCTCACATTGTTTCCAAACGCCACGAGTTTCTTCGAAACTATATAAAAAATTTAAAAAGTGAGTCCCCAAAACCGTTTGTCTTTTTAGATGAGACTTGGATATTTAGTAAAGGTGGAGAAAAGAGATCTTGGCAAGACAACAGTGTGCGTTGCTACCAACAACCAACGAAATGTGGAAGTGGAAAACGTTACATTATTGTGCATGCGGGGGGCAAGATGGGTTTTATACCGGAAGCAGGACAGTGTTTCGCAAGCGGCAAGAAGTCAGACGACTACCACGAAAACATGAACGCCGTTTTCTTCGAGAAATGGTTTGAGGAGTCTATTTTAAAAAAACTTGAAGAGCCATCTATTATAATATTGGACAATGCCTCATATCATAGCCGCAGAAAAAACCCCCAGCCAACTGGTTCATGGCTAAAAAATGATATTATCAGATGGCTTAATGAACACCACGTTCACATACCTGCAGATATCTATTTAAAATCCGACTTACTGAAATTGGCCAAAGAAAGTGGCCAAACCGAAAAATGTTTGTATTATGTTGACGAATTAGCTCATCAATATGGGCATGAAATATTAAGGCTACCCCCATATCATTGTCATTTCAATCCTATTGAGCTGATATGGGGAGTAGCCAAAAACTATTTCGACAAAAACATTGCGAAGTTAGGCTCGAAAGAAGAGGATGTATTAAAAATGTGGGAAGAAGCTTTGGACCAAATTCCAAGTGAAAAATGGGTGTCGTTCGTGGAACACACAGAAAAAATTATTATTAATTCGTCAGAACAAGAAATAATTATTGATGAAATTAGGCCTCTAATTTTTACTGTAAACACAGAGGATAGTGAGGACGAAGATTCGGACTCCTTCGAGGATTTTTAAATTTTTATTTTGTATATATTTTTGTATTTTTGTATATATTTAATAAAATCTGTATATTCTAGAGGATTTAATCTTTGTTTTAATTTTAATTTCTTATAATTGTTCCGTACGAGAAATTACAAAAACTTTGATAAACATTTTGAGAACTGCAGTTTAGGGGACGTTAGACTTATGTCTGTTTCCAAAATGCTTCATACAATTTAAACTCCTATAATCATTTGGGTTAAGGGCTATTTTTGCTTATACCTGCTTGGTCCACCCATCTGTCTGTACAAATTTCAATGAGTTGCGAGCGGCACACAAATTCACACCGATTCTTCTTGTTACTTACTGGTAGCAGTACCAGATTTGCCGCTTGATATCAACTACTAAGATTAGGGCGGTACCTCTGGTATCACCCCGGACTACCTCCTGGCCCTAGGAGTCGATTTTACAGACATTAGCGCTGAAATGGAGACACATACAATAGCAATATTTTACGACCTTACCTGTGCGGACATGTTGATGTTCAGCACGGTGTACCTAGAAGAATCCAATTCGGCCAGTACAGACTGCGCACATGATGTTTTTCCCGTTCCAACTGGACCACAGAGAAGCACAGGATTACCCTGCTCTAAAAGGGCACTCACGACAAACTGGTAACGAACTGTGTCCACCGTTGGAACGGTGATTCGGAAGAAAGGAAGACTGAAAGACTGCGTTACATTTCCCAAAGCAAAAAATCAACTGTTTTACCTGGAATCGTAACGCCAGGAGTTAGAAAGCCTGTCCTCCCATGGTGTGAAACACTTGTTTCTGACATCAACGTAGTACTCGTAGATCGTGTCCTTCAATGGAAATACGCCTTCCTTTTCTCTGATAAATGCGTCCAACTTCTTTCTTCCGGCTTCATCCACTGTACAACAGATGGACCAGATCATACTGCAAATCTCAACGGTGAGAATGAAGTTGAGGGTTTTTGGATAGAATTTTACCAAAATAGGAACCATAGTTTTGCCATGTCTTCGAAGTTGTCCTCGTCTTTCGGATTGATTCCATTCTCTTTAGTTGCGAATATTTCTAGTAGCTTGCATAGTGACATGACTAAGTTTAGTTCGGCACAGGCGACTGTTTCTTCACAGTTCAGGCGTTTGTAGTCCAATATGGTCGTCAAGTATTGATAGAAGAATGATTTCATCTAAGGGATTTTTTATATTATTTAATAGGGTCGGTTTGCATGTTTTTTTTATATTTATCTAGTTAGAAATTGGATTAATGCTAAATACAACTCTTACATACGACTATAAGAACTACACAAGTGTCTTACTACAGGGTGCTTCAAACTTCAATGTCTTAATTTTACATGCGCGTAGTGGAATTGTGACATTAAGAAGGAATAATAAAACCATATACAGTTAATTACATTAAAAACGGTTCTTCCACACCTTTTAATCATAAAATATCCGTTTTTAACAGTTTGATCCATAGATTGCTAAATTGCAAAAATTAACAATAATACATTTACGGATAGAAAAAATAAATAAACACAGGTTTCTCTTCCAAGGGCGGATCCAGCTTTCAAATCAGGGGGGGGTCACCTAAGCAGGGCAGTATTAAAATAATCTAATTGAAAAAGAAATAGTATTTTATTGTTATAAGTCGAAATAATTTTAATCAAATAAAATTAATTTTTCGCTGTTCATCTTCTCAAGAAACGAATTGTGACTTCAATCCACTTCAGTCGGTATGTTTCCGTGAATGTGGAGTCCAGTTCAAAAACTCAGAAATTCATTGAGTGCACAAATGAAATTGGCAATTATGTGTTTTTTATCTCATTAAAGAAATGAATTCGGTTTTGAGTAATATTGAAAACAGTCAATAATAAACAAAATTGTCACAGGTATGGCACTAAGGGTTG
Organism: Rhyzopertha dominica; assembly: GCA_025024175.1. Taxonomy (NCBI): domain Eukaryota; kingdom Metazoa; phylum Arthropoda; class Insecta; order Coleoptera; family Bostrichidae; genus Rhyzopertha; species Rhyzopertha dominica. The sequence goes on along the minus strand of QCXZ01000138.1, from coordinate 52,451,654 downwards.
ACATTCATTAGTTATTGGCTGTGCTTTCGTTTTTATTGGCGAAATTACAAAAACATTTTTATCCAGAGAACGCGATATCAAAGCACTACGTAAAACGCATGACAGATTAAAACATAACCTCCATAGGCCGGCCTCGGTGATCTAGTGGGCAGCGCTGCCAAGTGCCAAGTGTCCCTTTATATAATTTAACAATGTAATATGTTAATAAAGTGCAATAAAAACTGTTGAGCTAGCTAAGTGCCAAATAGGCAGGGCCAAAAATTAAAAGAAAAGAAGAAAAGATAACCTCCATACGTCATTCAATATGGCTTCCGACTGGCAAACAATGCGCGCATAGGAAGCCGTGGAAACTTAAAATGTACCGGTAAAGTTGGGTCGTTCATGATCGACGTTCGTTTTTAACGATTCATGCCTTGATTTGTTTGATTTGACTCACAGCTAATGCATCAATCACTCAAACTTGAATTACGGTTGACGAGACGACGAGAGCACTTTCAGTTCATGATTCATAAAGAACCCTAAATCAATTAAGAACAACCTGCCTGTGCCGATTGAGAAATGCGAAATGTAAGATTTGTTTACCTGTTTTCTACGAGAATGATGCGAACCTGTTTTAAATAATTGCGGTGTGCAATTGTACCCGCAACTAATCCAAAATAAACAGTAAACGGTACCATGTTATCGTGGACGGATAGACGTCGAAACATATGCTTTGTCTTTTGTATCCCAAAGAAGTATTAAAATCGTTTGGATACCCCGATTACTTTCTGAAATATGTAATGCAAATATGTGATCTAGTTATAAAAAAAACTGAGTTAAATTTTAAAACAAAACGGAGAAATTAGAAACCATTCAATTACCTTTTTTCTACTTAAAAATCTACGCCAAAGTGCTTTATCTGGAAAATTACGACATTACGCGTAAATACCAATCACTAAAACAAAGCTATAATAATTATCAGCAAATATCAAACCATTATAATTCCACTATACATACTGATTTGTTAGGTATGATATTTATCGTTAAAGCAATAGTAAATAAAATAAAAAAGTTAACACTGCAACACTGCTACAGTTACTGGTTACAATGCGCACTTTGCAGCTCTCTTTAACCAGGTCTTACAGCTCGGTAATTCGTTTTAGGTAACGATGCATGAACGATTTGAATGATTTGATCTACGCGATTGAATGAACGGTTTGATCCGAATCAAATATCTCAGTTCTAGTGAATGACACTAGTATAATAATGGGATTTCTATGACAGCGTTAGAAGTAGCATTGTTTTTATGTATACTCTTCCACCAACATTTCGAAAGTAACGTGTTCTTAACAGCTAAACTGCCAATAATCCAACGGCGTCATTCAATTTTCCCCCCAAAACTATGTTGCCGCTTGTTACTGTGGGAATAAATTGCGACGTTGTGGTTTATTGACTAAAAACAGATAATAGTGCGTGCTGTTCGTGCATGTATGCGTCCGCCATCATAGAAACTATTTATTTTATTAGATTTATCAATTACATTAGAAAAAATTATTAGTGGTTGAACTTCACCCAGCCCAGGATCAGGGGGGGTCATGACCCCCATGACCCCCCCTCTGGATCCGCCCTTGTTCTCTTCACTTTGTTAAAGTTGACGTTAGCTAAATTCAACCTAGTAACCACGACAATACATTAAATGGAGGTATGTGATTGGTTTAGATTTAAAAAACAGAGCTGATTTTGGTTTAAAATAGAGAAGACAAACCGGCCCCAATAATTAAACAAATGTAAATGCAAAGTAAATTTAATATCACACTTATTTTTGTCCATACTGCACATTAAACTTACAACACAAATTATAATAAATAAGACATGTTAAACAAATTTGGAATTTATTAAATAAATGTTCCAAAAAAAAGTGCATAGCCTAAACAAAGCGAAACGCAGGGAAATAGGCAGTAGCAATGCATAATTATTTAAACAGGTACCAAATTTAACTTAAGCAAAATCAAAAATGTAATACAAACAAATTAATTTCCACACCACTACTTAATATACTTAAGTTATGTGTAACTGGTTTTTTTTTGTTTAGTTAGACCCGTTAAGCCATTGAAGAAGGCTGCATAACGGTTGAAATACCAGCATTTGACTTTGCCAAAGATAAATTTAGTAATATGATTAAAGACAGGTGTTGTATTATTAATATGTATCGATCATAAGCTTCATTCGTCTGAACGAATTATCCATTTAGCAGGATAATTGAAACTAAAAAAGTAATTTGCTTAGGTCCGGACTCAAACTCGAACTCCCAAAAATAGATCTCTGGTATGATACCAGAATATTTTGTATGTTTTTGGTAGTAAATGGCGGTGCAATTCGTCAGAAGTTGACAATTGCGCACGGCAAGTATATATGTTGTTATCGTTTCGTGTCAACTTATACTTCAACAAGTGAATTAGTGAATCTGTAATGAACTTTGCTAAATTTCGTAAAATGGATTGTTCTGCCACAGATGTGTATTACATAATTTAATAATCTTTATTGTCAGTTTATCTGTTTTCACACAGAAATGGAATTTTTTGAAAGTAACAAAATTTTCGGTAACGTTTTGTTAACAGAATTGTAAATTACTTTTTTTTAATATTCTTCTGATATCTATTGGGCAATAATTTTTGTATTAGAAAACAGAAAAAAGATTGTACTTTCAAACTTGAAATGCGTTAGCTGCGAATATTTGCGAATTTTAATTTTGGGAGTATACATACATTTACCGATTTCTAAAATAAGTACATGGTTAATACAACGTTCAGGAACAGTTCAAAAACTCCGTTATATGAAAATAAATTATTTGGATATTTGGGATGGATATGAAGTGGAAAGCAAAGAATAATTTTTTCACACTTCATGTGAAATACGCCCCTACTTCATTTTTTTAAGATAATACTTCTTTTAGCGCACTTGGTAGCTATTAAAATAAATGGATAGGTCCCTAAACTGCCTTAGTACGTCACGCAACGCTTAATATTAATATAATTCGTTGTGTTTTTATCTGACAAAATGACAAATTGTAGACAATGGATTTAGGGAATTTCACAAATAACCGTATTTTTGTTTTATGTTGTTTTAGCAGAAAATTTGTTAATTTTTGTGTTTCTTTTAATGCAGATTGCAACACTACATCAAAAAATTATAGATGTATTTGTTTCGATCGTAATAAAGCAAATTTCAATAATTCTATGTGGCAATCTGGCCGGTTTTATCTTTTTAAGTTTTGTACATAAATGTTGTTTTTAAGTAGGTAATTATTTAATATCCTTTATTTTCATTTGCCTACTAGATGCAATAGTGATAATTATAAAATAATAATGTAAAACAGACTCAAGAATGTAAGCTTTTAAAATTTTGCATTTCTGGATAATTCTCATTTCTGAAAATTTTTTTTCATAACATTTTATCATGTTTAAAAATAAATGGAATTTGGATATGGAAATACGCAATATGGCGATCATACAAAAGATAAAAACAAAAGTGTGTGTGTGTTAATGTCTCAAAAACAGTTTATAGAAAAAACTGATAACTGCATTACTTGAAATACTCAGTAAAATACTAACAAATATTAATATCATGTTCGTTCAATATTTCCAGACAAATAGACTAAACATTATAACAAATTGGCTTTTTCCTTAAAAAAAAACAAATGCTGAACGATTCGTAATCTATTCGTTTTTTACTTGCATATTAAATAAGTTATTAAGCTACATAACTGTGCCTATTTAATCAGGTTTTCGATATTCCCATGGTGAGGCTTCTAAATTTAACACCCTGTATATTTTTATAAAACTTTTTTATATTCTAACAGATAAAATGTCTTTTAAACCTAAGGTATTAAAAGTTTATATCGTTTAAAAAACCATTCGACCAACAAATGATTTTGGCCGGTTTCTACGTGCAAATACTCCTCTGTGCGTCGTTTTGGTTAAAGCCCAGACCTAGCTAGAATTATATAAATTATAATATTTAATTTCTTCAAAACTCTGAAAATAGAGCATGTACTAGATGACTATTTAAGCTTTTAATAGGATCCTTGGCGGGGTAGAGATATATAACTCACTTTAGTAGCTTATGATCATTTCTAGACGTTCTTTCAATTTCCTATTATGCACTGCTGCATCAATGAGGTATTGATAGGGACTTACAATCTCCTGGTATTCCTTCCCCCGTTTACTTTGCCTCTCCAACCACGAAGTCACGTAGGGTTGCCAACCCCAGTCCTTGTAATCATTATACACCATCCCACACCGGCTCACAGTAGCCGGAGAAGCCACCGACAAATCTCCAACTTCAAACAGCAGAGACACCTGCTCCGGCATGGTKATCCGATCGCTGTTGATCAACGTCAACACCTTGTTGTCGTCCATCACGCTGTTCATGTTCTCGATCCACACGGCGTCCACTGGACCGTCGAACAGTATCCACTTCTCCTCGGGCGACTCGTCGGAACACGTCTGTCTCATGGTSGCGCTGATCACGCCGTCCAGCCATTCGTTGGTGCTCAGGTTGTATTCCCCGTAGAGCTCCCCCAGGTTCAGCGCCTTGGGGTTGATGGGGTAGACGGAGACGGTCTGGAAGCCCGGCTTGTTGGCTTTCTTCAGGCGGCCCATGGCTCCCTGGAGGGTCTGCCAGGTTGTGGACTTTGCCGTGCCCGTATTGCCCAGTATCATGACGGAGTGGCGGGAGCTCTTCGTCTCGTACAGCTGGATGACTTTCGTGATTGCGGTTTTGATTGGCTACAAGAGAAGATTCAAAGGTGACGTCTGTACTATAGACGATCTGCAATTTCACACCGCACCGTTTCGTTTTTGTTAGAGCTCGCCAGTGCAGTTTGACGTATGAAAATTTAGATAGCGATGGCAGCCTAATAGATTACAGCTAGATGGTTCTGTTATCTAATTTAGTCTCCTACTGATGGATGGCATTACCACCTAAATCTTATCTTAAACCTCGTTCATCATCGGGTCAAGGAAAAATAGAACCTCGCAAATTTTAGAAGTTTCATTAAATTATGAAAATTCCTATTATTTTTATTTCTTTTGTCCTTCTTGTAAGGTGCATTAAATAACGTTTGTATTCGGCCAAGAAAAACTAATAATTCAGGGTGGGGCTAGTTATGCTTCCCAGTTTAACAAAATCTTGTTTTAATAATTAATACCCTCATCATTGATTCAAAAATGAAATTTCGTTTTTATTATATGATAAAAACACTTATTTCTTTAACAAATGCGGAAGGTGATACTTTGATTTTCTACGATCGTGCATTTTTGCGTCGTTGTCATTACCTGCAGTCCTTTTGAATTAAAATCTTCCGTAATAGCAGCATTCATATCCGTATAATCGACGACGGGAATTGAAACACCGGGAAAAATATCCGACATGATCCCATTGAACAGGGGTAGATCGTCGGCCGTTAGTCTAGCGATGTTCATGTCCCTCATGGCCAAATAAACCACCTGTTCCTCGGGTAAATGTGAAAGCAGACGCCTCTTCCTTCCGCCATATCTCAACAGAGCAACCATCGACCTCAAGCCGAAATCATAGTGGTCCTGTTTGCTCAACTGACGCATCGCAAGCTGATACAGCGTAAAGACTTTCTTGGCCAAGACCCTTGTGCTCTGAAATCCATCGCTGAACAAGATGTTTTCAGCTATGATGGCACTATCGGGAACCTGTGAGAAGAAACCAACTTAATAGAGTGGAAATAGTCCATCGGCTTTCACTGGTGTCATTAGTGGACTGGAAAGGACTAAAAATCAGTTTGCCGCCTCTCAGCAAAGTGACGTATATTTATCATCTATCGATTTTTTAATTATTTGATATATTTTAATATGAGAAAACGCCTGGGAGTGTGTATTTTCAGCATATGCTGTAGTGTTTTGTGGTATAATCAACTTTAAGGTTGCAGAAAGCTCAGATTTCGGAGCTGTGGTGTCACATTGATCTGTAATCTTCAACTACTATCGCCGTGCATATTGTAGCTGGGTAGCAATTACAGAAAGGCGGCACAAAGAATTCAGAAATCAACGCCGCCCGCGTTGCATGAATCATTTATTTACCTGACGTGACCTGACCTGAATTGAATTGAACTGAACTGAACTGAACTGAACTGAACTGAACTGACCTGACCTGACCTGACCTGACCCTGTCCTGTACTTAAGTTCCGGGAAAGAAATATTATTATTTGCTTATTGGCAATATAGAGCGGTGAAACTAGTTACAATACCATCATCGAGATCGGCCTAAACATAGACTTCAAGTTATCTGGCAGCTCCGTCCTGCCTGCATATCCGGGATTCATCGTGATGAAAATTCCGACGGTCAGCTTCAGATTTATTTCCATGCCTTCGAACGTGAAGCGCGCCATTTTCTGTGAGACCGCCGATAATATGCAGAGGATTTGTTGCGCCACGACGGACAACACTTCAATGTTGATCCTGTTAAATTCGTCGAAGCATCCCCATGCTCCCGTCTGCGCCAGACCGGAGAAGCACTTGCCCATGCTCTTGTAGTCCAAACCTTCCGAACAGTTGTTCACTATGACCCACATGCCCATCGCTTTTCCTAGGTCCTTCACGGTCTCCGTTTTTCCGGTGCCCGCGGGACCCTTCGGGCTACCACCGCGGAAGAGGTGGAGGGCTGTGGTTAAGGTGATGTAGCATCTGAAACAATGGTGTTGGGAATAAAAAAAAAATACAAACCAATATACGAAAGGTTAAAGAAAGAAAAGGCAACGTGGAACGTGAGAGGGTTAAATACCTGTCTGTTAAAGGCGTTATAACCAGTCTCCCCGAATTACCATTATATTCATATCCATACATAAACTTTGTGTTTGTCTGCCTTATCAAACAGTCATCCAGATCTCTATCCCAATAAAACCTCAGCTGAGAAAACCACTCAAAAGAATTAGTATCGCGGCAATCTACAATTCATAATCACAATACCATAATACATCAAATAATGGTGGATCTCACTTACTAGCTTTATACATCTTGTCTATAACATCTCGCGAATGGATCTCGATTGTAATCAGAGCGTTAGTTTTTAAGCGCTGCAACTTGGGCAGCTCCTTCCTGCTCAGTTCCGACAGCTTGCCCAGCACCTGGTTCTCCTTCTTCCTGAGTCTCTTCAAGGGCTTCTTGCTCTCCATTATTTTCGCGTGCACCAACGCCCTGGTACAGTCGGTGGTCCATTGTATCAGACTGCACGCGTTGCACAATTGTCCGCAGTACGTCAACAGCCATTTGTCTCTTTTAGTCAACATTTTCTTTAGTGAACTCCGTGTTGGTTTAAATTCAGTGCGTAACGTGGTGCGCATGGCATCTTCTATGTCCAGTAACCACATCTCCACGGCACCATCGAGAATTACCGCTTTCGTGAAGTCCATGTACTCCCCATCTTCAGAAAACATGCCGGATGCTTCTAATTTGTTGATCAATGTATTCTGAAACGATACATAAGGAAATAAGCATGCAGCAAAGAAAGATCGAAAATCACTTTTCCTGAATGGTTCTTGAAATTTTTTGCGTTGAAATTGGAAGGTTGTAGGGATAGATTTTAAAGAGTAAATAAAATAGCATCGTTGCTACTGCATGGTGGGCTAAGTCAGTAAATGTGTAATATACAGTGTGTTGCAGATTAGTAGGTCATCCCGTTAACCCTAGATCCTTGAGGCCAAAATATGACGATTTTGTAATTGATTAATTTCTGAAAAACGCCTTATTTAAAAAATACAGGATGTCAACGTTGATATTTAGTTTTTTTACGATATAATGCACAGTTTTGGAGTTATCGAGTTTAAATTTCGTACGAGTTTGCAGTATTTACATCTAAGTGTACCCCTAAATTATTGTTAACTTTACTGTAAAAACAAATGAATATCGGAAGGTTTGTAAATTTCTAACCCCCCAACTTTTCTTGACGTACGCCCATGAGACCAGCGGATTTTTTGTTCTAGTACAAAACTTCATTATCAGTTTTTTTGGTCTCTTGTAATTTTCAGACAAAATGCTTAAATTCAGAGATAAACGCGTTTTGTGAAACTTTCCCCCTTGTCTATTATAGTAATTTTCCTCTCGCTGTAAATGGTTAATATTATTTATATATTTTCCACTGTAGCATGTAAAGCCAAATTATTGCCATATTGGAGCTCAAATTATGTATTTTTTAAACATTTTTGTCGTCTATGTGTCTTCAATAATGCTCAAACCAATAGTTAACAAGATTTCTATTTAGGCTTGGAAAGTTTCACAAGAATTATGTCTAAAAATTACAAGAGACCAAAAAAAACCTGGCAATGAAGTTTTGTACTAGAAAAAAATGTTTCGAATTTAAGGGTACACTTAATGTAAATACTACAAACTCGATACCTCCAAAACTGTGGATTATATCGTAAAAAACAGATCTTTAAATATCTATTTTGCCACCCTGTATTTTTTAAATGAAGCATTTTTCAGAAAGTTACCAATAACAAAATCGTCTTATTTTGGCCTCAAGAATCTAGGGTTAACGGGATGACCTACTAATTTGCAACACCTGTATATTTTTAATATTTTGTTTATATGATTGGAAATATCTAAAGCTTGTGCCTGTGTTCTGTTTTTGTTTATCGAGCACCGAATTGCTTAGGTAATGGATTTGTATTGTAATACTCGAGGAACACAAAATAACGAGTTTTCAAAAATATTCAAAATTACATTTCTTAGTGTCAGCGGTGATCTCGGATAATAGTGTATTTTTAAAAGGTAAATTAAGTTTAAAACTTTTATTGACAAACGCAATTTCTTTTTTTACTGAATATCCTAGAGATTGATTAATCACTATACATCCTGTTGGAATAAGAAATAATTTGAAAATTAACCTAAATCTAAACAGTCAGTAATTTCCTTACCAATCTTATAACCAATTATTGTTCTAAGCAAACCACTTACCCGCACAATCTTAATCTTGTTCAAATTATCAAATAACTTCTTGAAATGAGGTTGTATAGCGTCCGGCTTCTTCGAGTTCCCCAGAATCTCGAGCATGTCGTCATTGGAGATGAAATAGAACCTGGGGAAAATGTGCCGTTTCGTTTCCAAATACTTTTCCAGCGCCCTCTGTATCAGCTCGAGCTTGTCGTTCATCTTATTCAGTTTTTCCAGCAGGGCTGGCGGAGCTACATAGTGCGTCGAGTTCAAGGCAGTTTTGCCCATGTACATTTTATAAGTGACTTCGACCCAGTCCATTGTGAGACGATCGAAATCTTCTGTCTCTTTGGGAAGCTGTTTTCGTATGTCTTCCCCGAAGAATATGTTCTGAAATATTGATTTTGCATAGAATAATGGGGTCGTCCCACAATTTTTTTTATTTTACATTTGAAATGTACATAAAAATTGAAGCACAAAGACATTTTTTGCGATTTTTTCCGGTTCTTCTTTTCCGAGAAAAAAATGTTTGAAACAGGGTTATTTTTCTACTGCCGTTTGTTACGAGTTGAATTAATCTGAAAGCAAAATAGATGCGTAAGCAATAAAAGGCATAGGTTAAAACTATCAAATTTTAATGTGCGGGACGACCCTATTGTTATTAAAATGGAAGCAGAACTTTTAGATTATTACCCCTTATTATTGGTATAATTAGGGATAATATAAAATTTCAAGCATCTGTTGTCTTAAATTAGTACTAGTTTCCAATCTTAATTATACTAGCGTAAGTGCCATTTATTATAGCTGTAGCAAAAGATCTACGAAACTCTCCGTATATACATTTTTAACGGGCTAATCAATTTGAGACATTTCAATAAAATAAGGGTGATATTCTACGCGACTCACTTCAAGATAGAGCCACTGCCTCTGTACCATCAAAGCCACTTCCAACGTTTCCATAATGTACGACAAAGTCCTCTCCCAATAATCGACTTCTTTGGTGAACGGTTCGACAAACCGCGTACTCTTCATCGTGGACAACTGCACCATGTTCTCCTCCAGAGCTTGGAAGCAATCGTCGACCGATTTGATCCTGAACACGCCCTTGTCCTTGTGGGGCGCCATCTCTATGGCCATCGTCTTCCAAATCAGCGATATCGCTTCGAGGCCCTTTTCGATCTGCAGCTCCATGGTGGCCGCGTTCGATATCTCGTTGATGTCTTCCGAGAACAGGTGCATCTCCATGGCGTAGATCGCCTCCAGGTTGAACTCGGGCGAGTTCTCGTCGAACTCCTTGTTGACGATCTCCCTGACGCGGTCCCAGTGGCGCTTCCTCATCGCCGGGTTCTTCAGGTCCCCTATCAGAGGAAGGGTCCTTCGGAAGGCGTCGACGCGCTTTCGCGTGTGCTCCACTATGTCCCAACTGCAACCAAGAACGAAGGAATAATTTTTTGCCTTCTTCATTTGGCATCGATAGTCTCGAAAACTACTGGCTTTATTTATACAGGATGATTTTGAAGACCCGGTTTCTTTATTTACGAAATGTTATTAAAAAGAATTACCAAATCCAAACTGTTTAAAATCTATACTTATTTCTCATGGAACGCTAACTTTCATGAACAAAAATCGGGTACGTTGAAAACGGAGAACGTCGGCCGCCTGTCAAATTATGCGGTGTGCCCAGTAGGTGCAATAAAAGGGGCTGGATTTTACTAATCGAATTTATGACGCTTCCGTAAACCCGGCATGATTCGTTGCTCACTTTATTTGGAACTTCAGGGCTTACAGCAACAACAATCCAGTTTACATTAACTTTACAAGTAGTGAAACAACAACATGTTACTTACTAATTTCAGTTTTAAATAGGCAGCTATATTATGGAAAGGAATCTTCGAAAATTTTAACCAGTATACCCTAAATGTATTACCTACACATATAACACAATCCAGAAATTTTACATACAACATAAGGAGGATAACAAATAAGGTGACATATACGTCGTAGTCACTAGTCAGATTCACAAACCGCTTCTATTTTAATTTCAAATTTCAATTCCTAAACTTTTTTATTATGTATATTATTAAAAGTTTCTTATGCGTATATGTCACCTTATTTGTTATCCTCATTATATTGTTTGTACATGTATGTATGTACATTTACCATATACTGGTTAAAATTTTCGAAGATTCTTTTCCCTAATATAACTGCCTATTTAAAACTCAAATTAGTAAGTAACATGTTGTTGTTCCATTTCTTGTAAAATTAATGTAAACGAGATTGTTGTTGTAGTAAGCCCTGAAGAAGATTGTAATTGATCTTGTTTGATCTTTACCACCAGGTCGAATTCCTCCAAGATGTTTCAGCTTAATATTGACAAGTAAACGATCGCAAACAATTTCATTCAGTATTTATTATAATATATATATTTTTTTACAAAATGGCGAGGTAAAATTTAATTTATTGCAGAAACAGAATAGAACACTTATCTTAATTTTCTCCAGACTTGATAATATTAACAAAAATGTATCCCAAAACAATAATATAAATATAATAATTAATTTTAATAACTTAAACCTAAACAAAAACGTTTCTTAGGGGCACATTTCTTTGTTTGCTAGAATCAATAAGTTCTGGAAGTATACATTTTTTATAAAAAACTGATCATTTATTTTCCATTTTACTATACCAAAATTTGTGGTCACGTTTAATACATTCTGTCCGCATTTGATTATTTCCCGCCCAAACTATCAAAATGCATTCATTTCTAAATCCTAATGTGCAATTGTCACTGATTTTGGTAATACTAATCATGTTAATTTCTACTATGTTTTTGTACCTTTGAAGCTCCCAAGAAATTTAAAAATAGGTCAACAAAAAGACTGCTGGTATGAACTGCCACACCCTGCTTATTTTCAAATCCTCCTCATTACTCTTCTAAATCGAGTCCAACGCCACGAGTGATACATAAGCAGTTGAAATTTCAATGGATCGGCGACTTTAACGGCGATAGCCGCGATCTCTGACGCGGTGAGTATATACTTGCATTAAGTCCTGATCAATATTTTACTCCCAAACGAAAATATAACTGAAACCAAGAATAAAATGTACTGTTTCAATTTCTGAGGACGCGGTAATTTGTACTGACTGAACATTTAATTTCAGTACTTATCAATAAATAAATTTTAAATTATATATTACTTTGATTTCAACTTGAGTATACTTACTTTAAATGTAATTTTCGAAATCCCATTCTAAATCATAGCGATACGAATCTGTTTTTTATTAATAAGGGGAGAGGTTCAATTTTATTTATCGGTACGTTAAATTTAATGACTCATGTAGAGGTTTTTTCCTCTACCACTACCTATAACTCGCGATACAGTGTTACTAAGTCAGATTTTTAAACGCAGTCAGAATAAGAAAGAACGAAACTTAATTTTCCTCGGGCAGTTTTTCTTTAAGGATAGGTACAACAAAAACTCAACCTCGTGAACATTTCAAAAAAGCGTAAACTTAGCAAATTGAACAAGTGTAAAAATTTGCTCCGAGTAAAACCTAACTTGACTATTTTTAAACACAGTCAAAAAAAGATAATCCGTTTTTCTTATTTAGTTGTTGTAAAATAATGGCAGAACTAAGGAGCTGCAAATATTGTGAGTTATAATGGCATCAGAGGACCCCTAAACTTGACAAATTAATGGTTAAGAACGACACTCACCCCTTGTCTTTTAATTCCCTCGACAAGCGCGTTAGCTTCCTGAACAACGTCTGTGCAGTGACCTCCATCTCTTCTGTTTCGATCGCCCAAAACTCTCCCGACTTGTATTTCTCCCACGCCATGTCCCACTCGTCGGTCAACTGCCACACAACTTCCAGGGCGTCCAACTCCTGTGAGATGGAAACGGATTAGCATATTAATTTATGAATTACTCGCTCGTTTTACCCTCTCTAATCGGGCCAATTCCAGAGATTCCGGCAAACTGATGTCGAACAGCGCCAGATCCCTCCTCAGCTGTTCCTCCTTCATGCGCAGGGCTTTCAGCTGCTCCCGGTAATTGGCGATGGCAGCCAGAGCGTCCTTGGCGGCCCATTCCGCACTGAACGGGCCCTTCTCCATGAAGGTCTCGAGCAGGGCCACTCCGTCCTTTCGTAGGGTTTCCGACTCCTCCAGCAGCTTAAGTTTGAAGTTTTCCTATTTACAGGGGACGGTATGAGGATGGGTTGGAAGGGAATTAGGCGGCTTCGGCTAAAATAACCTTCGCGTAGCTGAGCATCTTCTCAGCCTCCACTAGGATGTCGAGGTACTTAGCCCACTCGACTGGGATGTTCTTCTCCATTTTGCGCAGTTCCTCCGGCACTTCCACTCTGTACTTGTCGAGCGTCAACAGTTGATCGTTGATTTTGGGGAAGAGCTCCTCGATGGAGGGAACTTCCTCGAGGAGTTTCTCGTACAGTTCCATTGCGTTCTGCATTTCGACCAAATCTTGCGGCTTTTGCATTATTCTGCAATAAAATAATCGATAAGTGCAAGGGTTTCTCTAAAAACGCAGGTCAGTGGCTAGCGGATAAATAAGTTCACATTGGTAATCACTTTGGCAGACAATTATAACAAGACGACACGAAAAGTTTTAGTAAGAGGTTACGTGGATAAAGCACCTTCTTGTAAAGAATAAAGCTGAGAAGAATAGAGCTAAGAAGCACACAAGGCAAGAAACATCAGAAGGGCAGAGTTTGGAGACCAAAACTAGAAATAGAAGAGCGATGAAGAGGCCACCAAGGTTCAAAAACTGTTCCATTTTTCGTCAGTTGTCAGTATCAATCACTAAAGGTACAGAATAGTTTTCCGTTTACCGAATCTCGAGAAAATTTACAAGCTTTTTGATGGGGTGTTATGGTAGTTAGCCTCCTCGTGGTGACCCTCGATAAGGCTAAATGAACTACCACATTCGGCGCCATCTTGCTTCACATCACTATAAGCAATAATTGTTACAACTGTCTTATATTTAGTGTTGTTGTTGTTATCTACTCTCTGGTAATACGTTAAATAAAAGAACAACAACTAGTWCTTGATGGTTAATACTTACGCCTCGCCATTTTCCTTCATGTAGTCATATATATAATTGACCCTTTCCGAAGTTAATTTATACAACAATTTGCACAGTTTCTCCTGCCATTGGATGCAGTGTTCGATGATCTCTTTTTTCAAGTCGACAGAGTTCACCACGATGAAGTGGACGGCAGTGACGGTTTCTTGCATTTGCACGTTATTCGCCACTTCACTGTACCGTCCTATGTTCGAATCGAACATATCGGCATTCGGATTTTRCCGTTCATAACGMTCTATAAACATCTCCTTATCTACCTCCCACATGTCTCTGAAGGGGTCCCATATCTTAATGTACTCTTGAATTTGCTGCACATTAACGGTCACCTCTAAAAAGAAAGCGTTTATTCGTTTTGTTAGAGAAAAGTGATACAAGTATCGTAGCTCTGTTTCCTTTTCTTTAAGGGAGAGATTTTGGAGACTTCTTCTTAGTTGAAAATAAGGTCACTGCATTATAAGGTATCGCCAACTCTACGGTCTCAGATTTAAACTAGGCAACACAAAAGACAGAGCATTTTTCTGTTTTTATTAGACCCAGAGACACTGGTGGTTGTTCGTAATACTTTATTTACACAAAAAATGCAACGATTTTTTCATGTCTAATTTGACTGGATTATGCATAGAAAAAAGAACTACGACACTCCAACTTTTCTGTAAAACATTTTGTGCTTACCATTGTTCAGTAGCGACTGCAAACGCTGACATTCGAAATCTTCCTCGATGATTTCATAGAAGGGTCGTGCTTGGAAGTTTTCTAATTTGAATTTGTCCAGTAATCGGGGAATATTCATTAGATCAGCTGTGATGCTTGGGAGTACGTCAGCGATGACGTAGGCGACTTGGCCCAACGCAGGTTCAAAACTTATCTACGAAATCAATTAATTCATTATACAGACTTTGAAAAGATGAAACGGTCGGTGCACCTGGTGAAAATAAATGAGGAAAGGCCAACAMAACGAAAATGAGAGGCAAAAGTACAACTCCATCGCAGAAAACATGAACATGTGACAGTAAAGAAGAGAAACTATATAAAGGTAAACAAGAGACACTTACCCTATTCGACCTAAGATTAGCGAAAAGTTTAAGCATTGGACTGGGTGGGGTGGTTCCATCCCCATGCAGGGCTTCAAACATGTACTGTAATGAGTTTCGGACGCAAATTTTCAGCGCTTCTTCCATAAGCAAATCGAAATTTGTTACGTACTGCACCCACTCGTCTGCCATCTAAAAAAAATCGATTAAGCACGAAATAAACTGCCACAAACCCATTTCTGTTTACCGCCATGATGCAGCTCTCGAAACCCTCAAAGACGAAGATTATGTAGTCCAGAATTTGTCTGTAATAGCCTAGTAAAGTTTTTATGACTCCTTCTCTGTAGTCGTACATGCTGTCGACTAATTCCACTATGCCGTAAGCATAATTCGGCGTCAGCTTGATTAAACGGGAATCGCAGATTTTTTCGCATATCTTTACAATCTGCATGTTGCACATCTTGTAATCGTCCAAAAAATCCTGCAACTAACGGTGCATTTCGAGTCAGTCAATGACGTCGGTGGTAATAGCTACAGATTAAAGAAATATATTCGAAATCATGAATTAAAAGACATCTAAGGAATAGCTCACCACTAATATATGGGCTTTAGAAGTTCTGTTGAAATTAATGTAAATAATATTTTTTAATCTTTTTCTTGCATTAGAAGCTATGAAATTTATAAACAAAGCAGTAAACTCCTGATACACTTAAAAAAAAGTTGTTATAGAATATTCAAACACCATTAATTATTATTATTTCATACGATGGGGTATTAAACCTACTGCACTGAAGCTTCAGCTTATTGTACGCCTAGTACAACCTCATAAGGTTAATAGTAATAAACAATAATTGCATTACTTTCGGAACGCACCCTCCGTGATAGGAAGTTTCTTCCTCGCGTTACTGACTTTTAATGTTTTACCTCGGATGTGCTAGCAGAACATTCCATAATGTAAGCATCTGAAACCTCAGCTGCCCATGTTAGTTTGCTTAGTCCAGGTGCTATTTTTCTCTCCACGTTCGTTATTAAAGGTTTAAACAACAGTCTCTCCTGATCGGATAAAGAAGCCAAGATTTTATTGTAGTTCATCACGACAGATAGTACGCTTTCGTAAACCAGTTGTATTAAATCGCTTTTGGCGTAAGTAGCTTGAACGTGAGCCGGTATTTCAAACTGAAGGATCTCCCAATATTTAGCTTCCCAAAAAATGGTCAGAAGAGACCTAGAAAAAATAGGTTCTGATGTTTTCTATCGTCGTTGTGAGAATTGGAAAAATATGAGATACAATATGAATTTCTAGCCCGCATAATTACCTGTCTATGTTACATTCCATAAGTCCAGGTTTGCTGGTACTCCGACACATCAATGGCCTGCTCAGTCTCGAAGTGACATCATCTCCAATCGAATCCACCCACTTCCGATAATAATTCAACTTCATTTCATCGATTGTAACCAGTAAATTCTCGTACTGTTTGAATATTTCTTCTGCAAGGCTGCACGGAGGTAACCAAGGAGATTCAACCAACACCTTAAGAGCGGAAATATCATTTCGAGTGTTTTTTGACGAATTAAAATTAATACCTTTTTGAGCATGGTCAGCCTGTGCCTTTTGAGGTTCACCATTATTGCCCGGCCGGCAAAATATGGCAGTTGCGATGGATAACTGTCTTGCTCATCGACTAGGTCTTGTTTACAATCGATTATCTCTTTCTGGAAGAGTTTGTACAACTAAAATGAATGGGGAATTTAATGAGTGGCCATTGGTCTTGGTATGGAGTCTATCACCTCATGTATCTTTCTGTCAAATAATGTTTTTAACGTTTCCCTTTGAGTGTAATTGTACAAGGAAGTTAGTGCTTCCACTCCATCATCAACTGTTGTTATTTGACTGAAGACCGCATTAACAAGGTTTTCTATTACCACCTCGATGTCTTTCATTCTGTTTTTGAAAGTCAGTATGTCGTCATACCACTGAGTGTTTTGTACATTCAGTATCATACTGCTCACCTACAAGTGAGTTCGGAATAATTATTAATTTTTGCTTTAGCTTTAGCTGTTAAAAAATGTTTACGTAAAAGAAATTTGTTTATAATTTCATTTTTATTCCAGATCAACTAAAAAACCAAACGGAATAAATAGTTATTTTATATCTGTATTTAATCCCTTAGATAATTGTACAGTTGCTACGCATGAATGTAGTTCTTTTCATCTGTTTTCTTTTAAAATAGCTACTATTGCAGAAGCTAGTAGTGTGATTGATAGTCTTAAGTCAACACCACTACCAAAAATAAGCATTCTAATTATTTTTCTGACCCAAGGCTAATATATACATATAATACCAAAATGTCAAAGAAAAGGTTGTTAGTGAACACATCAGTGATTTCCTAAAAGAAAACCAAATCTCAATGCGCAATCAGGTTTTAGGAAGGGGTATAGTACCACTACATTATTATTGTATTTAGCAGATGAAGCATCATGTTCATGTAAATATAAGAGGACCCAATGTTGGACGTTGAGGAACTCCTATTATTACTTGACCAAAACTAAACACTTCCTGACAAACATTTAATTTAAGCTTACCCTTTCAACATCTTCCAGGCTCTCCTTGAACATACTCTCAATCTTATCACAATACCTTTCGAACTCTTTACCCCTGGTGCCCCCAAACTTCGGTTTCGGTATCGGTTCCGTCTCGTCGAACCTACCAAACGTGATCATGGCCTCGCATATCTCGATCAGATCTTTGCACCTTTGTATGAAGGCGTCGATGTGATTGAACATGAGCGATTTATCGAGATTCCACGGTTTCGAACTGAACTCGGTGTGCGTGGTGGATATCAACACGTAGGTCTTTATGTACTGCGTCAGGCAATCGATGCAAACGTTGAAAATCTGTATCGCTTTCCTAGTCTGTTTTTCCCGAAATACTATGCTGAGATCTATGTAGTCGGTGCAGGACAGTATGATCTGGTTGCTCAGAGCCCTGCACAGCGATATAATCCTCTCGTTGGTGTTATAGTAAGGACTGTTCATCCAGATGAACCTGAAGAGGTTCAGGATGTGAGGAATTTTCGGAGGAATGTCCGATGGACACTTGATTTCGGCCAGCTCGTTGCAGGGCTTCTCGTAGACCTGCAGGTAGTTGATGTTCGATATCGCTTCTTGCATGCTCTTTTCTATGTCTTCTATTAGTGTCAGGAACTGCCTCACGTGGAGGGACTGTACGATTACCAGAATATCGCAAATGTGCTCGAGGTCCTTGTTTTGCAACTGGAAGTTCAAGCCCGCTAGGTTCTCGTCTGAAAGTGAAATGAACATTTTATAAGGCAACTATAAGAGAGATAAGCAAATGAACGTTGTCTTATGGGTTCTCTATGGGTGTAGACACAAAGTAATCGCGAGATGCTTATGGAAAAAGCACATATTCAACAAATGCGTCTTAAATATATCTACGTAGGATAAAGGAATATTAATTATATTGATCGAGACATGTGTGTATATCCCATTCAGCCTATTTATTTTATTTATTTTTTATTTATTTATTACAGGGGGTGTGAACAGGACAGCCCAAGATGGCACCCACTAAAAAAAACATAGTTATGCTAAACCTGAGAATAACCAAACGTGAATGTTACAATTTAGTGTGTACAAAACTAATAAGTCTATCTATATTAGCAAGAAAAACAGTTATTGATGATAAGCAAAATAGCATAATTAAGTGATAATAATATAAGTATAATATACAGAAAAAAGAGGAAAAAAATATATACGTATAGCTCTAAATTTTTTCAAAGAAAATATCGACGTCAGAACAGTGCGAATTATATGATCTAGTAATGCGGGCTAAAGGTCCATTACGACCTAAATTGGTTTGGAAGAGATATTCGCGAAATGAAGGTAAAAAACGACTGTTGTACAAGGGAACACTTAAGAAGATACTAGAGAGCAAAGAGGGTGAATCAACTGAGCTGTTGATTATTTTGTGAAGAAAAAGCAAATCCGCTATTAATCTTCTCTTTTCTAGGCCCATTATGTTGTACATTCGGGTCAGTGTTGTGGCATTTATTAACTCATAGGAACCCACAACTTTAAAATGAAGATACCTTAAAAATTTGTTTTGTACCGACTGCAGTCTTAATTCGTATATAATCATACTGTGGAGACCACACAACAGATGCAAAATTGAGTCTGCTATAAACAAATGCGAAGTACAGGTTTTTTATAACTTCAATAGAACTAAAATTTTTAGTTGTTCGAATTATAAGGCCCAACATTATATTTGACTGAAAAGCTATATTATCTATATGCACAGAGAAGGTCATTTTCTGGTCGAAAGTGACTCCCAAATCTCTCACATGAGAAACGGTCTTTATCTTATTGTTGTCAAAGAAAATGTAATAGTACAGCACTTACTGAAATTTAAATAAAGTTTGTTAATTTTACAGTAATTATAGAATTGACACAGGTCGTTTTGAAATAGTATACAGTCGGAGATATTACTTATGGGAGCGAAGACTTTTAGGTCATCAGCATAAAGAAGAAAATTGCAGAATTCAAAACAATGCTTAAATATCATTAATATAAACTAAGAACAGCAGAGGCCCCAAAACCGAACCTTGTGGTACACCTGAAGTGACCCAGTAAGGTGATGATTTAAAACCATTTATCGATATTACTTGAGTTCTGCCGCTGACATATGATGATAACCATCTTAACAAAGTTCCGTGCACCCCTATTTTTGACAGTTTGTGAATTAAAATACAGAGGTCAATTTTATCAAAAGCCTTGCTGAAATCTGTATAAACAGGATCTACTTGAATCTGATGATCCATGGAATTTAAAATAAAGTTGCAATATTCTGTAAGATTTGTTTCGACAGAACGTTGAGAAAAAAAACCGTGTTGTTGAGTAAGAATTGATGCTTTCAGGGCCCGAAATAGAACGTTGTGCGCTAGAAGTTCGAGGACTTTACTGAATATACATAGCTTAATAATGAATAGTGGAGTTTTTTGGAAGTTATTAAATAATAATAAAACACTTGTTTAATCCTACTTCCAAACTTTTATTTTTGGCAAAGCCAAATGCCAGCATTTCAACCGCCAAGCGGCCTTCTTCGGTGGCTTAACAAGTATAACTAAATTAAAACAGTAAAGACATTTAAACATATTGTAAACATAGATAGGTAACAGAGTAGTGTGGTGTGGGAAAAGAATTTGTTTATATTATATTTTCGACTTGACTATTGCGATAAGTGGGTTATTTAAGGGCGTGAGATCCGTATTTATTTCTTATTTCTTTTCCCACACCACACTACTCTGTTACCTATCTATGTTTACAATATGTTTAAATGTCTTTACTGTTTTAATTTAGTTATACTTGTTAAGCCACCGAAGAAGGCCGCTTGGCGGTTGAAATGCTGGCATTTGGCTTTGCCAAAAATAAAAGTTTGGAAGTAGGATTAAACAAGTGTTTTATTATTATACATAGCTTGCTGATAGGGCGGTAATTCGCAACCAAATTTTTGTCACCGTGATTGTGAATGGGCAAAACATGGGCTACTTTCCACTGGGAAGGGAATTCGCCCGTTGACAAGGATCGGTTAAAGATCAAAGTGAGAGGCTCACTGAGTGTTGTAGCGCATTTTTTAATGAAAAAAGTGGGTATGCCATCCGGCCCTTGTCCCTTACACTCATCGAGGTTAGACAGACAGAGCACAACGCTCTCTTTCGTAAAAGATATATTGCTGATGAGTGCAGACTGAAAATTAGTAAATGGGCAGGGTAGTTGATTGTAAGGTTCAAACGCAGAACGGAAAAATTCAGCGAAAAGTTCACAGATTTCGGGACCATCTTTGGCAAACTTATTTCCAAACTGTAAGGAAGAGGGAAAACTGCCGCGAGACTTTCGATTTGGTATCAAGTTCCATATGTTTTTAGCATTTTTGAAACGCTGCTTTCTATTGTTTTAATGTGATTACTATGGTCACTCCTAATGAGTTCTTTAGATCGACGTCTTAATAAACAAAATTTAGCATAGTCGTCGGCTTTTCCATAACATTTCCACATTTTATGAAACTTTAATTTCTCCTTTACGACCTTAATTGTACTGGCTTTGAAATAATTAGGAAATTTTTTCGGAACATTAGTGGAAATTAAATTTGAAATCCTGGTACCTACATTATTTTCAATATTAAAAGAATCGACTTACATCGATATTTCCAAAACTCGTATTCATCGTTTGGGCAAAGCAACTCATGTGGCGAATTCTGGTCTTGATCCTGAAGCCCTATCCTTATCTGCCGTGTCCAATACACGACAATTCCCTCTAATCTTTTGACTAAATCTTTWTCCTTACTGGCAGCTTCTGCTGACATTCCTAACCCTTCTTTCGGCACATAAATAACCGTCAATCCGTACATCTTATGGTGCAAATCAGTCAGTTTGGCAAGAAACATGTGCAGATTCGTGCAGAAATCCGCCTTGACGCTGTCGGGCCACGTCTTTATCTTGAAGAACACCTGCGCGTATACGTTTTCGAGCACCTTCAGCATGGATCTTTCCACGTTCCCATCGATGGTACCGAAGGTGATTTTGTCGTGGAATGTATCCACTTCGAATACTTCTCCCGGGTCCCGCAGGAAGTAGGTCAGGTCGGTTATGTGGCATTCAGGGAATCCTAGCAGGCATTGCAGGTCGTTGATTTCGAAGTACACTGTGAGAACGGTCTCCTTCGT
This sequence comes from Rhyzopertha dominica, assembly GCA_025024175.1. NCBI lineage: Eukaryota > Metazoa > Arthropoda > Insecta > Coleoptera > Bostrichidae > Rhyzopertha > Rhyzopertha dominica. The sequence continues at coordinate 52,429,846 of QCXZ01000138.1, read as the reverse complement.
TGCGTAGAAGAATTCTCGAATCACCTCGTCGTGTGTCTCGTTCCAGTCGCTTTCTCGTAAGTCGTAAATAGTCACCATTTGCTTAACGTACGTCACCAGTTTCTCTATATCCTCCTCGTCGTATTCTGGTCTCGCTTCCCATTCTGCTTCCTCCGGTGTCAGTATCCGAACGGTTTTTTCTATAAAAAGCGATTACGTTCTATCTGTTAAACGTCACTAGTTAAAAAGTTACCGTCTTTTGCTTCTACCGAAAAGAGGGAATCTACCTCTTCCTCTTCTTCGTCTTCGGCCGCAGTTGGTTGGACTTCTTCATTTTCTTGTTGAGCTTGATCGGGATTTGTGGCCATTTTGGTTTAAAATTGACTTTTCATTTTTATTTGATCGATGGCTGTGTGTAGGCATGGTGATAGCACAGGTCGTCATGGCAGCATTTAGCGGTTTGTGTGATCGGTTTAGATTTTAAAAATAGATGATTTTAGCTTAAAATATAGAAGAGAAACCGGTCGTATCACTATTAGTATCACCATAACTATCATTTCTGGGTCTATTATTATTAGGTCTTTAACCATATTCAATAGAGTTAAAGATACACGGTAAGCGCAGAACAAATAAATCGTATACTCGGGCGCAATTTGATGGATTTTGTATTTTTTGTCCAGGTTTTTGTGCTAACAACTTCCAGTAATTCATTCTTTATATAATGGTCTTCAAAATATAACTCTCATTTACTAATTAGGAATTCGTGAACATCGCTTTTTTACTGCTGTTTTTCGGAACTTAATCGACTAGTACAGAATGGTAACTGGCAATACATTTTGGAATTTTTCTAATTAAGTTTTCTGTGAACCTCTTCTTTTTTTTGTATTTTTGTTTGAGAATTCCTGATTTTGCTGTTTTAACTATTATATATTGTCCCTTTTCTTTTATTTTATACGGACGTTTTAGCGCAGTTTACATCTTGGACATGGTAGTATTATATATTTTCCTTATAGTGGAGATTTCTATGAATGCGATAGTTGCGCCCTGTATAGGTATATTATATCACCACCTAATGGTTTTTACCTGTTTGGCCATCAAAAAGTATTGGTGGGTCAATACATTTGTTTAATTACGCACTAAGAATTACTGATATTACTTTGATAGTTCCTTTAAATAAATTCCAATGTATTTATACAAATTTATTGGCTCACCTAATATCATTTGATTACAACAGTTTAAGATTATTTAAATATTCCCACTATGTCATACATCTGGCTAATTTACAGGACCCTTTATAAAAATTTACTGTTAGTTATGCGCAGTAACGATAGATAGCAAAAGAGTTAGATGGCAGCACCATTAACAGGGGTACCAGATCTAGGGATTTTCTCAGAATTTAGGTATTTTGCCTACATGCGAGGAAAAATTTTGTTTGAAAGGAACTAAAAACTTCGTAAGCGCCGTCTGTTGTCAATTTATACCCAGGCCTTTGAAATGCATAGATAATTGGTTTTATTAAACTTGTTTTAAATTATAGGTACATTCACCCTAATTGACATAGTATTGTTTTGAAACTCATTTATAAAACTGCACATAACCACTAGGTATTTTTCACTAAAAATCTAGGTAAAATTTATAATTTCCACCTGGCAACCCTGACCATAAGTACAAAACTACTTCAGGAATGGGGTATCCCAGAGGAATAGTCCGTGATTGCGCCTTCCATTAGCAAACACGGGGAATTGTGATATTTATTTGGCAATGTTGTCATTCAATATGAGCACAACTAAGCGTCAAAATACTGAAAACTTACCTCAATAAATATTTGGTGGCTCTAGTAACATTTTTTTTATTGTTTGTTTGTTGCTATAAACTACATAAAAACAATTTTAAAAGACATTGATAAGGTTTTTTTTTCTCAGCTGCATTCGTTCCTCCATGTCCCATCATATTTAATAACTGCACTTCAATCAATTTAAAAAAGAAACACCAAATCAATCATAAAATTTTATTTGTTTCAACCAAATCAATAGTACGTATCACAACAAATAATAAATTCTAGCTATCACTACTGCTGTTTAACATACCGCAATAGTCTTAAAACAGACGAAGGACTCACTCCAGGTATTCGACTTGCTGCTGCAATCTACAAACGAAAAAAAAATGGTGACTCCTATTTTTTAATAAGCATTTATATGCATACCGTTGCAGGTTTCACTGCTATTAATTTTTCACGATCTTCATTACCCAAGGACAATTTATTCGATGTATAATCGACATCCCTTGGTATAACGAGGGATTCCCCCATTTGCAGTTCCGCCACTTCGCTAGCTTGTTCATTGATGGCATGTTCATATATCGATTCGATGAGAAGCCGATTCTCCAGGGTGGGATTATCGGCTATACTTTTAAATTCAGGAACTACTTTTGCTAAAGCTGCCACGGTAACACCTTTATCCATATCCAACATCGTAAATGCACTTATAAAAAAAATGGTAACAAAAAAACTTTATTTTGAAATCATTTCTTACCTCTTCTTCTCATTGCTCCTCGCCTTGTTCAATTCCAACAAATCCCTCCATTGTGCTACAGTTTTACTAACGCTTTTCAAGAGATGTACCCCGTCTTCAATTGCCTTTCGAATCTGCTCCGTCTTTTGTTGCCTTTTCTCAGAAACACAGCCTACTTTGTACCCTTTGCCCGTTAGTCGAAGGTCGGCGTTGTCTGGCCTTAACATGAGTCGGAATTCTGCACGGCTTGTGAACATCCTGTATGGTTCACTTGTGCCTTGAGTGGTGAGGTCATCTATTAAGACGCCAATGTACGAATCGGAGCGAGTGAGTATGAGTGGATCCTTTGTCAATGCCTGTAATAATACAATGAGAAATGCCAGGAAAATTCACATAAATACAGCTTACATGTGAAGCTGCATTAATGCCTGCTATTAAACCTTGGGCAGCAGCTTCTTCATACCCTGTTGTGCCGTTGATTTGTCCTGCCAAAAATAGGCCGCCCACTTTCTTCAATTCAAGTGTGTTGTATAGCTCACGAGGGTCCACATATTCATATTCCACACCATAAGCTAAAAACTGTTTTATTTTTAATTTTGTGGAATAACGATAATGACATGTACAGTCGGTGCCAGAATTTATGAAATGAGTATTTAAGAATTTAGGATGGCAACGCCATCTGTCAGCATCATACTGACATTTCAAATTGAAGTATGCAGTTGCATGCCAATTTGTCAGGCTACAGGTCATTTCCTTTAGGAAGTAGTACCCGTTAAGGCAGCTAGGTTGCTTTGTCATCATGTCAGTGTGATGCTGACAGATGGCGTTGCCATCATAAGTTCTTACTTACATCATACTGCTTTGGTATATAAGTAAAACCAGTTCTATGCCGTGCTGTCTACACTAGACCTAAACTGCACTGATGAGCTGTAATGACAGCAAAATAGATCTATCTGCAGTTGGTTGAGGTGTAGAACAACACAGCATAGACATGCATTTTAATTTTAAAAGTGTATTTGTTTTTAATCATCTTAATTAATTAAATTAATCTGTGAACTTATAAATCATACATTAAATATAGAGGGGTGTAAGCTAGTGCATCCTGCAAGAATTTCATTCAATGTGTAAAATTATTTTTGCTAGTCATATTTTGAATGGAACTATACAAGTAAGAAATATTGACCATACAGTTAAAGAATCTACCAATAGATGTCGACAGCATTGAAGAGTGTGCCCAATTTGTAATTTGAATGTATAAAAAACATGAAGCTACCGTTGATTGTGCAAAATAATTTTTATTTTCACATATCTACTAAAAGATTTAACAAAACCTAGTAATGTTGAAAAGTGCTCACCCAGTTGCACGATTTCTGCCTTTTCCAGCCCAGGTATTGACCTAACAAGTTGTTCCTGCAAATTAGGAGGCAGCGTACACGAAATACCGTTGGGATAAACCACATCACTGTGCAACCCTTCAGGTTCTAACCAAACAGGGTGCCTGCGCCCTCCGAACCTTAAAACTTTAGCTTCTATGCYAGGACAGTACCTTGGCCCTGTGAGTTCACCACAGAAATGAGGATTCAGGTGCATGTTATTCTTTATGATGTCTTCCATTGCAAGTGTTGTCCGTGTCAAGTAACATATTAACTGATCTTCGGGCTGTACCACAAAAAAAATATTATTAAATAAAGTGCAGTTTAAAAATTAATTCAGCTAACCTTAATCCAGACTTTATCATTCATGAAAGAAAATGGACTAGGAGGATTATCACCTAATTGTTGGTCACACACCGAATAATCTATGGTGTCTGCTTTGAGTCGCGGGGGCGTTCCCGTTTTTAAACGGCCCATCTTCAAACCCAAACTTGACAGCGTTTCCGCTAGACCTATAGCTGGGGCGTCTCCCATTCTACCCGCGGGTCTGCTTTCTGTGCCTATGTTGATTTGACCCTTTAGGAATGTACCCGTCGTTATGACGACGGCTTTGCTCTTAATCTTGGTGCCGTCCTTTAAGATAATACCAGAGCAACAGGTGGTTTGGTGATTCTTGACGATCAGGTCTTCGACGGACGCAACCAGCACGTCTAAATTTGGTGTGTTGTTGAACAGTTCTTCTTGCAGGTGTTTCTTGTACAAGTCCCTGTCTATTTGGGCACGGTAGCCCCAAACCGCAGGACCTTTTCTGCGGTTTAACACCTACGGTGATTAATGTTCTTAGGAATTATACATCAAGTGCTGCAATAACTTCCAAGTTATCTTCCAACATGTTTCATAGTTTAATTTTTTAAATAAAGTAATAAATCTCTTTTGCTAGTTTGTGGGAATCCGCAGATTATTTAAGTTAACAAATTTGCATTATTCATTGGAGTTTTTTTTGTAGAAAATTACATACAGGGTAGATTGGATACTTTGTTTTTTTAACGAATTAATTTTGCAAACTGCTCCCATATCAACATGAAAAATTACCAATTAGTATTTTTGGTATTAAGTAATCAGCAACAAAATATTTAATGTTTAGCACAATATGTGGGGACCTTTCATTTTCAAAAAATTGCAATCATTGCATAAAAAAACTGAATGAATTAAAATTGAAATTTTATCTTAATGCACAGAAAATGCCTATAGTATTGTAGTATAAATTATCTTCTTAATGTTTATGTTAAATTTAATGTGTCATACTTTATACTGTATTCCAGACAAATCACAAATTCTTCCGCAAACCCCATCCAAAGCATCGATTTCCTTCATCAAGTGACCCTTGCCTATACCGCCAAACGATGGATTGCACGACATCGCACCTAAAATTCAAACAATTGAATGGACTGTTTTGTTGCTACGATTAACACATACCTACTGTCTCTTTTTTGTGAGTAATTAGCAAAGTTTTAGCCCCCATTCTAGAAGCTGCCGCGCAGGCTTCAGTTCCTGCGTGGCCACCTCCAACCACAACGACATCGTAGCTTTTGACGCTTGAAAAATGTCTCACTCTCTTACGTGGCTTTAGCAATAATTGATTTAAAATATTCGTTCTTTTAAGCATAGCTGCAATTTTTCCTATGTTCACAAAACTTTATTGACATTCCCAGTATATTACGGTGTAGTACCTGCTTGCAGTTTTCTGGCTGAGTTTACTGTGTTGCCAAATTTAACCTGAGAGAACTTTTTATTATTATTAGTATTATTTCAAGCATTGAACTGCTACAACTTTAGCAAAGGAAAACACTGGTTTTGTTTGAGAAAGAGTTTTTAGCATCTTTCATGTTACAAAACTGGTTTTGTAGGTTGATATATGCATAGTGTTTACTCATCTTTGATACTGTTCAGCAGATTTATGAGGCTTTAAGTCGCTTCATAACACTGTAATAAGAAAGTTTATCAAATTCAGAATTGGTTTTGTATCAGAAGAAAAAAAGTTAATCGATTCAATAAATTTGACAAGATTTAATTGTAAATCCGTCGGCGTTACTTTTACTCTAGTTACCATAGAGCCAGGCGTATTAGATAGGTAACTCTATGTCGCGCATGGTCATCAGTACAAAAAATTAGTGGCGTCTTTCAAAAATGACATTAGGAAGTATCAAAGTTCGAATGATCCGTTATTATTGATCTAGTATAAACATACAGGATGCGTCGTACAACCCCGTTAATGTTTGATGAGCTCCTCAACACAGATCCAGTATTGCTCAAGTCCATAATTCCCGATTCCAGTATTAATCATGACTTTTTTCTAATTCCAGGTCGAACAACGATATCAATTCGCGAGAGAGGATGCTTTGATTTTCGTCTGTATCGCCTACACATTGAACTATTGTGCTATACTGCGCATACCAGTGGCTGTGTACTCGCACGGATCGTCATTCGTCGCTGCATATATCATATTATCTGGCGTATTTGGATATCCACTTACGATGTTGGATATTGTGATGGGGCAATATCACACTCGTGGGCCGTATAACGTATTTAAAGTGTGCCCGCTCTTTGAAGGTATATAGATATTAGTATACCTATTACTCCCAGTTTCTTAACATTAAATTGACCCAGAAAAATAGTATACATCCCATAGTGAAAAGATTTTACTACTTAAAAAACCTCTTTAACAAGTTCTAATTGTGGTTCTAATTACGTTCGGCCCTGGGGAAGAATCGTATTCATCATTGTATAGAAATCAGTATTTACAAAAATGTTATCGCGATTTATAGGTAACTCCTGATTACGGATAACTACACTAAGGATAACGATATTTGTCATCTGTCATGCTTCAAAAATGGGTTTCTGTCACTGATCTCTAAATAACTGGATGTCGCTTACATACCAAATGCATGTAAATTATTTGTGATAGATTTATGCCACTTTAGCACCTAGCCGCTGGTCCTTGTACTAAAATTTTGACAAAGGTTCGCTTCTGCGGTAAATATAACGTTAATGATTGACGGTTAAAATCGTGAACTCATCATCTGTGCAGATTTCCAAAAGATGATCGTTGTAGTGTTTGAGTAAGAAACATGTACAGTATAAACTGGATGTTACGTTTACTCATAACCATATTATATAGTTAAGGATCTAACCTAAAATTTGAAGGCGCCGTTAAATTGATAGTACGAGTACCAGCGGCATGGTGGCTACTTATCACAGTTTTGAATGACTTACGGAACATCCAATTATTTAGAGATCAGTGGTTTCTGTAGATAGAGGTTCCAAATCCAACCAGTAGATGGCGGCAACTTACAAGTATATGATTTTTACATAGCCTCTTATGGAAAGTTCACTTATTACATACGAGTCAGATTCAAATCAATTTAACTGGCGAAATATAATGTTCATAAGCTGGGAATATTACAATTTTTAAATACTCACAACAATTCTGGATACAGGTCTTGGTTTATCAATCATTGTATGGTGTTTGCTAACTACAATGTATTACGTTTTGCTAATGGGTCATGGAATATATTTAATGTCGGAAGCGTTCACAGAGGTTCCACAATTGCATCATGACAGATCGCTTACAAACACTGTTTATAATCATTCTAGATTATCTAGCTCTACAACTACTGCTGGGACCACTACAAAACAAAAGTATGTTACTTTATACACCGTACGTTATGAAACATTAATAAACAATTCTACGTTTCAGTCTGGTGAGCCTATCATCCAAAGGTGTTACGGTGAACTTTACTTTGGCCCTGTGTACTTTAGTAGCTTGGCTGTTTGTGTTCATAGCGATTTCAAATAGTTTAATCAAGAAGAGGAAGCTTGTTATGTATACCTACATTTCCCCGCCCGTTCTTCTGGCAAGCGTCTGCACATTATATATAGTCAAACCGGGGTTCAAGAACTACTTCTACTATATTACATTTAATGATGCAGACCACTTCTTCAACGTGGAAACGTGGGTTCTTGCATTTGAGCATGTACTGTACGGATTGGGCACTGGTACGGGCGTATTACTAACATTCTCTTCGTATAACAGTTTTTATTCGAATCACATAAGAAAGGACGTCACTATAATCAATATAGTATCATTCCTTTTGAATATAGCAAGCGCGCTCATAACACTTCACAACACTGGAGTCATCACCTACCATCCCAGCGATTCMGAAGTAATATTTAGTCTTCAGAAATTCACGTATTAAAGATAGAATTTCAGGAAGCTATAAATGAAGTTGAAATACCCACTTCCMCGACAGAACTGCAGAGATTGTACTTTACAATGTTAAAACACCTACCGGCCGCCGCCGTGTGGATGTTCTTCGCCAGTATGCTGCTTATTGTGACTGGTACTATTGGGTGTGCAATATTTTTGGAAGTTCCGATCCGTGCCCTGATGGACAACTATAACATTGGCAAAAAGAAAAGATGGGTCCAAGGAATTGCATGCGTTATCATGTTCCTGGTGTCCTTTCCCATGTATTTCTGGGTAAGAAAATATAGACATGAAGATACCGAGCCATCTATTAAATAAACCAATCAAAATTCTGCTTTTCACCAACACATATTTGGCATGCGCAGTAGGGTAATAACACAAAATACCAAACAAAGAGAAATGAACGATAATATTGTGTTTACCCATTTTATGTGCCAATAACAACTACGTTATTATATATAAAAAAATTGTGGTCCTTTAGAGACAATAGTTTCGTAAAATTAAATTGAAGAATTGAATGAATGCTCTTTTGTTTGTTTCAGGAACAAACCTACGTAGCCAACGCTATAGACGCCTTTGTTTGTGGTAAATCGCTGGTTTACCTCGAATTTTTAGTGTTATCAGTAGTGGTCTGGATATATGACGTAAGTTCTTTGACTCACGACATGCAGTACATGTTTGCCGTCAATCTCAACATATTTTACTATCTAAAATTCGCTTGGGCGTTTTCGTTTTACGTTCTACTCTTCCTAATTTATTTCGAATGGGTTTATTTTCGCCATAAAGACATCATAGAGATCATACTACTGATGGTTGTGCTAATGCCCACTTTCATTGTAATGTTTTACAACATTTTCCTGTATTGCAAACTTAGGGTGAGTGGCAAAACAAAGACCTTGATGGACGCCTGATAGTTTTACCATTTTCAGCATCCGATCKTCTGTTGATTAAGCCTATTTTGAGAGCAGGTCCTGCAGATGAACTATACAGAGAAGTGAGACATAGTTTTCATCATCGTTTGTCTTTTTATTCTTACCCTATGTTTTCTGATTAATCGTTCCTTAAATAAAGTGTTTGATTTTGATACATTGTGCTTTTTTAATCAAGCAAAGGATACGAAGGCATTACTGCGCACGTACACATTAGCGTCGGCAGCATTGCCAAACCAACGTCTACAATGAAAATAAAATTATGCACAACCGAATCGAAATGTCAACACAATCTTTGATCTCATTTCCCTTTAATCAGATCTACATAAGTATCTCAATAATCATTATAATGGCTAACAAGAAAAGAAACATTACTGTATAACTTAAATAAATTTAAAATCACTTAGTTTCTGTGTATATCACAAAAATTAACGTTGTCAATACACGAGGAACTTTGTACGATTTCCGGAGCAGATTGTGTTCTAACCGGACAGGATGCAATAGTCTGATCACTGGGAACTTGCGAGGGAAATCCCGAAACTTGGAGCAGCGTAATTCTGCTATCGTTGTCGTCCAGGACGTGTTTCAGTCTTTCCTGCTCCTTCCCTCGGCAAACTTCTTGCTCTACAATTTTTATTTTCGGTGTACCTTCTGTAGCGTTTCTCTCATATAATTTAGTGACTACCTCCACATCGGACTCGTCCTTTCCGTAATCAATATTTGGATCGATCCTAACAGTTTTCTTTGGCTTCTTCTTAGCAGGTTTGGGTTTGCTTGAAATGTATTGTAACTTATTGTGGCTTTCCGTTTTGACTATGTGTTGTTTGTACCTGTCCAATTGCTGCTTCAAATTATCCATTTCCAATTGCAGGCATAGATTGTGGTGTACCAGTTTACCATTGTCTCGTACTATCTACAACTAAACTCATTTCATATGCCACTCTGCTTACGTCAAAAAGCAGAGACTTAAAATTATCATCAACCAACTTTTAAAGCTTCTATCTTTATTTATTGTATAACTTTTATTTATACTACAATATAATTTAAATTTCTTTTATACATTTGCTACTAGTCATGATTCGTTTGAAAGAATCTTAAACTTTGAGCTAAGCTTTGCGAGCATTCTGAAACGCCTATTTTTAATCCTTTACGCTTGACAACAATGCTCTGTTAATTCCGTCTGCGTGTACCATCGTGAACTTTGAAAACGAAACGACCCAGATGCACCGATCAAGTGCCCAGATGGAACGATTTTTTGGATTCGTAACGAAACTTTTTTGGGTTCCCAGCAAAGCTTATAAAATTAGATAATGTTCTTCAAGAGAAGGAGGAGAATGATACCTTAGCGATGTAAATTTAATTGTGGAGGACTTTTAATCAAAAGTGTGAAAGGAAGGAAGGTACAAACCTACAATTGAAAAATTTAGCTTACACGACACGTTAAATGAGAATGGTACAAAACTGATAAGAGTTTACAGCAAGCAAAAATTGCAAAATTATGAGCAAATAACCGCAGAACAGTGAATCAAAGAGTTTTGTTTTGTAAAGATAAGAAAAGCTTGTTATTTTACTATTACAGTTGCAATATCAACGTCAGTATATTACCTTCAGGAATTTTTTATTGCTTGGAGAGATGGGCTGTTCGAACTGCTTGGCCACAACAAAATTTAACGCGTCCCTTAACTCCTTCACCTCTTGTTTATACTTCTCTGCAGTCCTGGCACTGTTTTCCTCCAAAGTTTTGACCCGCTCCTTCAGAAACGCCTTCGTATTCTGCATCCTCAAAAACTTAACGCTGAGATTGTAGTTGGCCTGCATTGTTTGACTCAGAGTCTCCTTCAGCCTTGCAATTTCCTTGATTTGACTGGCGGAGTCGTGTCTTTCTTGATTCCTCATATTCTTGCTCATTTCTTCGCAGTACTGCTTCTTCTCTTCGAAATATAGCTCCCTCTCTTCCTCTATCCGCTTTTGAAGTTCAGAGTTCGTCCTCTTTTGCACCTTGAGGTCCAGGTGCATTTTTTCCTTTTCTCTGGCCATGTTGGCCAAGGCTCTCTCTTTGTTTTCCGAATCTTGCTGCATCTCCCTCACCGCTATCTGTAGGATGTTCACTTGTTCCTTTAAAGAAGAGATTTCAGCCTCTAGGCTTGATGGTTTGGAGTCCATTAATTGTTCGCTTCCGTTGCTCTCATTCGAGGTCCTTGACAATACTCTTCTGCAAAACTAGCTCGTGTTATTTTGGTGCCTAAGTGTTACCTTAAAGTTACCTAACGAACTTGGAGGGATTGCTGTTTTTCAGTTTTTTCATTGATGGGTAGAGGAGATTACCCTTTGATTTTTCTCACTTCATGAGAAATCCTAACTTGACAAATATGTCACGTTATTGTCGCTTTCACAATCACAATCAGTAGCCAATCTTACATTTTCATTAAATCGAATGGAGCTAAAAACTTCGCTTGCACTAGCCAGTCCTTGCATTTTATTATCTCATCAGCAACTTTTAATTCCTGTTGAATTAAAATTTGCGCCATTCGATGTTTAACGATTGTGCTGCCACCACAATCGGCATCATATTTAACACATGTTACTCCGTGGCACATTGACTTGTAGGATTCTAGTTCTAGATAAAATACCTTTTTTGATTTCTTCATTTTTTATTATTTTTTAATAATTAAATAGTTGTCGAGCGATATTCAATGATGAAAGAATTCGTTTTTGTTGATTTTCAACACCAGGTCATTTTTTGTGTTATTGCTAACTAAACTGAAGTATATTTTTATTTTGAGATTATTTGTAATGTTAAGGATCTGGTGGGACCTTTTGGAAGTTAGTTTTTCTTATATAAGAAAAAATGTTTGTATATCTATTTAGTTGCCATTTTAAAGGAGAATCGATAATCTAAGTGTATTATTACTCTATGCATTATTGACAGATTCATCTCACTTCACGCTGACCAACTATTCAACATAAAAACTTCTGTTTGTCACCTCTTATTACAGGGGTTATTATTATCGCCTGTGATTATTCGTCATTGAAATCAAAACTCGTACTTTTATTTTCATAGTTATCTTACTAGGGAGTGTATTCATTATTAATGCCGTAAACTCGTAGCTGACAGGAAAAACCGTTTATCGTGCTGTTTTATGAGTGGGTGTTACCTTTTTACCTATTATTAGCATAAGGTACCGGTATATTTCTAATTTCTATTAGCTGGCAAATTTTTATGAACACATTAGTGATTTATTAAAATGTCTCACCAAACGGGAATTCAAGGTACAGTAATTTCTCTTTTTATATCCTCTTGTTACAAATAATTAATTGTATTACAGCAAATGATGAATTGTTGAAGTTTTTTGGAAAATGTAAGGATGATAGTGTGCGGGTGTTCAAGGTATCTATTGAAAATGGTAAATATTTTATAAAAAAATCGTTTGATATAAAATTAATCGAACTTCTTTCAGAACAACTAGTTCTTGCCGATTACAAAGAAGTACAAAACAGCTGGGATAGAGATTTCGACAGGTTAATAAAACCACTGGTCGAAGAAAACCAACCTTGTTATATCTTTTTTAGGTATGTATGAACTAAAAAAAGTTGACTTTTTCTGATTTGAAATATTCTTAGGTTGGACTCAAAAAATGCTTCAGGTTACGAATGGCTGATAATAAGTTGGTCACCAGATTCCTCTCCTGTTCGACAGAAAATGTTGTATGCTTCCACTAAAGCAACTTTAAAACAAGAATTCGGAACATCGCAGATTAAAGAGGAACTTCACTGTACAACTTTAGTAAGTTCCTTCCAATCCAAGTTTTCGTTTTTATAAATATAAAGGTATTAAAGCTGTGATTTTTTATTGTGGTCATGTTTAAAAAAAATCATACTCAATTACTAATAATTGTTCCAGTAATGTGCATACAACTTCTTTATTTTATTTATTTACTTACCCATCATGGGTGTCATGTAGTATAGTGTGATAGATGTTGATTTAATGCATTTACTATTCATAAGGTCAAAAAAGTTGTACAGCAAGGTGTACCTCAGGGATATATTCTTGGCTCTCTTTTATTTCTGATTATATACAGGGAACACAAATACACAACTTATTGTAAAGGTAAAAATAGGTCGATTGATACAATGTACCCTTAGTCCATGAGAAAGTTTAGGCTAAATTTGGCAAGAGTCTGACCATGCAGCAAGAAAATTTTATAAAGTACAGTCAGTCATTTTTTATTGTGCCAAACTGAATTTATTTAGAGCGACGTAACATGGGAGGGGTATCAAAAATTCAAAAGAGCCGCAGTAGCGCCCGCTCCTCTAACGACACGAGAAGAGGAATTGGAAGAAATAAAACGAGCCGAAGTGAACACTGAATACAGCGTAGACAGCAAACACCAGACTTTAAGCGGTGTTGCATTTCCGATAACCACGGCCGCTGAAGATGCCATTATAAGCATGGCAAGAGGATCCTACGACTATTTACAATTTAGGATAGGTAAAGTACGATAAATTTTTTTAATTTCGACTTAACACAGCTCGTCGTCGCAGACATGGATGAAGAGAAAGTACATTTGGTCACTGCGGAAAACATAACAATAGATAAATTGCCTTCGAAAGTTCCTGATAAGAATGCCAGATATCATCTTTATAAGTTTAGGCATACGCATGAGGGTGATTACATGGAAAGCATAGGTAAGTATACTAAAATCGAATTATAGATACCTTTAATTGTGATTTTTTTTAGTATTCATCTATTCCATGCCTGGTTATAATTGTTCCATTAAAGAGAGGATGTTGTATTCAAGTTGTAAGAATCCATTTACAGACAGTATAACTGGATTGGGACTAGAAATAACAAAAAAGGTTTGCGTAATTTTTGCACTTATATATATGGAAACCAAAACAAAAAAAATATTTGCTGCTGGCAAAGTTATTTTTTTACATATTTACTAATTGGGTATCCTGGATTCTAAAAATTCCAGAATTTACAGAACTTAATTATTTTCATTTTCCGTTGAAAAGTAAAACAAACAAAAATTACTACTTCATTAAAAAAATTTGTATGTAGTTGTTCTAGTTAGTTGTGCCGTATGTGAGTTAATAACAGTTTCATGAGTGTAACTTTTGGAAACCAAAAAACCACGAAAATTTGGCACGTTTTTAAATTTTTTATTTGTAACTCGAAAACTGCGCTTCCCACCAAAAATAGTACTCTTTTCAAAATTAAAGCATGCAACCTTTCCAATGAAAATTAGATGAGAAGAATATCCTGTTTTTTATATAGTTTAATTTTAAAAATGATTGAGCTCTTTCAGTTATATTTAGAGAATTTCAAGAAAAATATTGCGATTGCTTTTGCAAAAAGATAATCAGCCTTTGAAACAATTAGCATGTATATGTTTTAACCACCTTATGCATCCTATTATGCGGCCATCATCATTTCAGGTTGAGATTGATTCCGGTTCGGAATTAACAGAAAAATATTTGTACGATGAAATTCACCCAACAAACAGCTTGCACCGTCCAAAGTTTGCAAAGCCTAAAGGGCCTGCCAACAGAGGGCCCAAGAGGATAACCAAGTCACAACCGACAGGCTCATAATATCACTGCATTTCTGCTTTTGCGTTTGTAAAGCAGTCAATCCTCCCTGAATTTTGCCAGAATTGCTCAACTAGGGAGCATTTTTTTCCTGTTAAAAGATAGTACTGTATATAGTACACGGTGACCCATTTTCATTGCAATTGTAGGGTATCCCGCTAACTATTGATGCTAGAGGGTTGCAATTTCGATATTACTTTTTGACTTTTTTTCTTGTGAGTTCAGCTGAACCATTACCATTCTTGTATCTTCTTTTGTTTTAAAGCCATAACCAACTTTTGCATATTGTAACATTTCTTCAGTTCCCAATATCTTGCTTGAGTATGTAGAAACAAAAGACTGAAGACATTTTTGTTTTGAAACACATAATTTTTCTAGACAGTAATGTGGAAATCCCAACCCTCTAGCATTGATAGTTACCTGTAATTGCAAAGAAAATGGGACACCCAGTATAACTATGATTATTTAATATTAAGTATGTTTTTTGATATAAATTATCATGTGGCAATATTCAATGAGGTGCTTAAGTGATATATTTAAATCATGTACTGAATTTTGTCCCAGTGATTGTATGGTGTTGAATAACATTGAAGTTGTATATTTTTTAAGGTTTGATTATTTGAGATTTACAAAAAGTGGAGTTGCCAGAGTGAATTTTTAAACAGTTCAGATTTTGGGAAATCCAACTTCAGAAATACAATTCATTATTTTGATATATATTATGTCCCGAGGAATGTGAACCATCCTAAATAACATGTGAAATTAATCATTCTGAGCTGTTTTTTTTTAACAAAACTGCCCCTTTTTTATTTGAACAGTTTTGATGGTAGAATTTCTTTTTAATGCTGTTAATTAATTTTAAATGTTTTAAATTGAACTAAAAATTGACCCTGAACATTGTGATAGGGTGAAATAGTTAACTAAAGTTCACTTTCAGTCAAATTTCTGGTTCAGTTTCCCTTACAGTTTTTTGTCAGGTATCCGATCCAATTTTCGGTTCAATTTAAAACTGCTCTTTAACAAGATTATAATCGATCCAAACCGGGTTCAACTTACGTCTTAAAACCGGTTTTATCCATTTTGTAACTGGTCTGAATCGATTTATAAACGGCCTGAACTGGTTATCAGTAATTCAAACCGGTTTAACACTGAACTTATGAATGGCACAATATAGTTCCAGTTCCTTTTCTTCTTTCTAATTTTTGGCAGACTCCTTACCATTTTTCAAATATTTTTAGACCAAAAATATTTGCAGTAAATATTTTGAGAATTAATTTTATATGTCTGTGCTATCTGAAATAAAGATATGGTTTCACAATATACTTTCCCTTTGAAAAAAATCATTCTACAAGAGGTTTGGCTGTAGAAAATCGTTTTAGACACATTTTAACCATATATTTAACTTTTTTATAACTACATTGAAACTGTGTACAATAAACAAACTTAATTTCTTACTTCCAGCTGTGGAAGACTTTCAAGCAATTCTTTGTTTGCTTTAACTTCATCCTCTTGTTTATGCTTCAGGTTGTGTTCGTATAATAAAATCATGTTTTCTTTCTGGCGTTGTTCTTCATACTTCTTGAAAGCTCCAACTTCTTGCTGCTGTTTCCATCGCATTTGCCAATATCTCACTTCGTCCATGTTCATTCCAGTTAAGCTCATTAAGAGGTTTGTCATGCCGCCTCCTACTAGTCCGAGAACAGCACCTGGTTGGAAAGAATGAAAACTTGTATTTTAAGCATATTAAGACAGAATGAATGGAAGGTTTTATTATTATCTATTGAAATTAAAAATTCAAACCTGATAAATCGCTGAATGATTAAAATTAAATTTTTATTAAAGTGAGAAGTGTATAATTACATGTGAAATACACATCCTGCAGTAATGAACCCCTCCCATATAAAAAAATGTCTTTCTATTCCATACAGGGTGATCAAATTTTTTTGTCCAAATATGACTCCATGAACCAAAAGCTTTGATGTGTAGGTACTATTTCTCAAGTTTTCCCAGTTTTATAACTTATTAAAAAAAAAAACATGTGGCACCATCTATTATTGGCCATAAAAACTTGAATTCATTAGCAGAAACGGTGGAGTTATCTGTAGTTTTGGTTCTGAATGAATACACAAATTTTCTAAATCTACATAAATATCGAAGCATTAAGACACAGTTTTGCATTTCTCACCTAGACCTCCACCCACGATCCACCCTCTCGGCCCGGCATTGAATTTATAACTTGCCCCACTGAAAGCACCAGCTATAACATATTCTATTATACCATATTTACCCCTGTAAGCTTGTATGATTGTGTATGTTGTTCTGAAACATTTGAAAGTCAACAAAAAGAAAATGCCTTGCATGAGCAACATACATGAAGTTGGTGGTAAAAAGTGCCAATCGCCATGACCATTTGAATGCACCCTTGCCAAAACTGAGCGTCATACTATCGCGCAGTTGTTTCTGTAACGGGCAATGTGTTAACATAATTCTCATTATTTTATATAATACTTACTTTTGCATCTATAGGGTCTCGGAACGCCGTAGCCTGGTTGTTTTTAATGAAATTAACATAAGTGTTTCTACTATAGTTGACTCCACCATAAATCGCACCGACAAATAAACTTAAGGCACTCACATTCATTATGGTGACTAATTCCATACTTAGGTTACCGAATTCACTGCAAAGATTCTTTGAAGCATGAGCAAAGATTTGAACGATTGCACTTACTCGGCTCGAAATATTCGTATTACACGGTCCCATCCTGACTCAGTGCTGTTTTCTAAACTTGCTGATTGTTCGGTCTTTGTTTTTCCTTTCACAGCGTCCGAATTGAAGAAGTCCAACGGGAATACCACGCCTAGTGTTATATACCTTTTAACGATGTTTCTAAACATTTTTATCCTAATCTTATTGAGACTTCAGAATTCTAATTCATTAATCCATAAACATTTAAGATATGGCAGGTCGTGGTTTTTGAAGGTAGGTTGGATAGCAAATTAGCTACTTGGTAGTTATTTTATTGTGTAGTTCCAAGTGGCTTTGATAATTTGAATAGGGATATACACAGGGTTCTGGTAATTTCAAATACCCTAGAAGAAATTTTCCACTTTCTTATGAAACGAATACAAATATTTGTTTATGRGTTTCCGAAAATCGTCTTTGGCCATCTCTTACATTTCCATTTGAACTACCCCAGCTGACTAACGGATGACGGTAAGCAAGCTTTTTTGTCAATGACACTTGATATGACAGTTCTAAATGCAAACATTAGTCAGCTGATTGATATCTTTTTCCAATCTACGTTTTAGACTTCGTGATTTTCGCAACTTTATACAATAAATTTCCCTTATAATCAGCATGTCTCAGAATTGGGTTGGTATAGTTGGTGCAACGCTTCTTCCCAACATTGGGGGCCTAGCCGGAGGTCTGGCATCGAAAAACAGTATAAATAGTTGGTATCGTTCGCTGAAGAAACCTGAATGGACCCCTCCTGATTGGGTCTTCGGCCCAGCATGGACCAGCATTTACACGAGCATCGGTTACGCTTCTTACTTGGTGTATCGCGACGGAGGAGGCTTCAGTGGCATGCATAACAATCTTGTTTTCTGCGGTTCCCGTTAATGACTCGTTCGTTTACAGGTCCCGCCAAGTTACCCCTTATCGTATACGGTACGAATCTGGCTTTGAATTGGGCGTGGACACCGATATTTTTCAACCTGAAGAAAGTCGATTTGGTATGTTTATTGCTGAAGCGTGAATTCTTCATTATGTTGATGGGGATAAATTTCAGGCATTCTACGAGATTAATTTGATAAACGTGACCGCTGCGGCTACGGCTTATTTATTTTATCAGATCAATCCACACGCTGGACTTTTGTTTGCTCCTTATCTGTTGTGGCTTACGTATGCCACCGCATTGAGCTTTAAGATCTTCAAGGACAATCCTGAAGCATCAGTGAAAATTACGGAAATCAAGAGTGATTAGTTGGTTGACAGAAAATGCATTTTAGTATTGTTGGGGTTGGTAAAGGTTTAAAATTGGTTGTTGGATCCGTTATTCATCTAATTTCATTAATTGTGTAGTCATGGTGTGTTTTGAAGGGAAAATTTTATCTCTTAAGTACTGTTTCACCGTCTGTATCTCTCTTTAGCATGACATGATGAATACAATTTCAAAATTTAATTCAAGTATCAAACATATTTTTTAAATACCAGTGCATTTATCACCTTTTTTGTGTTTAAATTTTTTTGTCCTTGATATAAATCATTAATACACTAATAATAATTATGTATGCATTTACAGTATTGTAGTCATTCCATGTCTCGTCAACTAATTTTAATGTGTTAACTGTTTTATGTATATATATTTTTTTGTTGATTATAAAATGCTTTATTTAAAAATGTATTAAATCTTTTTTTGGCATTTATTTACAGTAAAGATACGAAAAGTATCAACCTATCAGAGCCCATCCTTTTGGTTAATGAAGTTAATTTGATCACTTACAATATTAACTTTATTGAAAATTAATTATTTACACTTACGAAAACAATACATTAACTACAACATACAAAAGCTTACATAATAAATTGAAACTTATGATTCTAATTATAAATTATTATGCCAATTGAAATTGGTGAATGTTATTGTCCTGATATGTATATATCACTGTTTCCGCAGTTCCATTCTCGGTTGTCAATATATTGCCCGTAATCGGTGCATCTAAAACAATATTTAATCGGTATGCAAACCTTACACAATTTTTTAAAGCAAACTTACTGAAGCTTTCTTCCGGCATCTCTTCATAAACAATATCAGACGCGTGTAAGTTTTTGTCACTTTTTGCAGCCTAAAAAAATCAACGAAATTACTACACATTTAAATTTTCACAAAACTAGGAAAATACCTCTCTGTACTTCTGGAGATACATTTTCAATGGCTCCACATAGTTATCAAACCCCAGAGTGCTCATAGCAAACAAAATATCTTCTCCATTGATGGTTTTACGCTTTTCCATGTGACAACGGTCACTGGCTTCGCTAGTGATGAAACTGATGAATTCCGACACGCATTCTTGAACGCACTCCCTCGCATCCTTCGCTATCTAAAACAGGCCAACCATAACCGTCCGTCGTTTCCTCAGTGACAAATCTCGTACTTTGTTATTTACCTTTCCTGTGTCTGGGATCGCTCGCTTCATGATTTTCGCCACGTTTGCTATTGGTAGGAAGCGATCCTGCTCTCTTAGCGGAATGCCAAGCTTGTCGCACGCTTCGTGGTTGGAGTCGTCCGTATTTTCGGCCGTTAACTGCTCGTTGTCATCTGCAAGTAATAAACGTACAATTCAGCTGCGTTAGTGGACACGAACGAGTCTAAATACCTTCCATGTCGTCTGCCTGAACGACATACCCTTGTTCGCTCAAAAACGTGTGCCCTAAGTCATCGACTATGTCCGGCTTATCCATCGAAATGCTCAGTTTCCTGCAAATGTTAATTTCGTCAAGAATCCTTTAGTGTTTTGGGTGTTTATACTTACGGCTGTATTTCGTTAATACTGTTGCACACGGGGTAAATAATAAAACCAGCGATGGCGATCAGTGATGATATTAATGTCAAATTACTCGTTAATTTTTGTTAGTAACTTCACCTTAGATATTTGTATTAACTATGAATTGAGCAGTGCTCTTCGTTTACAACAATTTTTTTAATTTGCTTGGCTTTCTAGAAAAATTGTAAAAAATACAAATGGCGCACAAACGTAAACGTCAGGTCGAATTACGTCATTGACGCAAGTCGGGACATAAGAACTATCAGCAGTTCATCGAAACTACCACAATGTAACATTAAAACTATTGGAGAAAGTAATGTAGTTCAATGTTTTGTAAACATGTATGTTAAGCTTTTGATTACGTCTGTAGTGATATTATTCTTATCAGTATACATATACAACTGTGATTATTGTATTGATTATATAGCAAGACTGTTTGCAAGCAAAAAAGATAGATTATTTTCTAAAGAAGAACTTAAGCAGTATAACGGGAAAGAAAGTTCTGAGTTGTATCTGTCTATTTTGGGTATTGTGTATAATGTTACCAGAAGCCACCATCTCTATGGTCCAGATAAGGCATACAATTTTTTTGTGGGTTAGTTTCAACTTCGATTATTCAGATTTTCTATATTCATAAGCCTCGAGCATTTTATTTACTCATAACATTACAACCATTACGCACTAGGACCATAATTATTTTTTTAAATAAATTTTAGACATATGTAAGAACTTACTGTTTAAAAGCATTAACCTATCGATTGTAACTTAACTAAATGCCTATCAGTCATGTAATATCCATTGTGGGGCATTTCACGTAAAGCAGATACCTATTCCAAAAAATTTATTCTTTTATATTTGTTTCTGTTTGAGTATATAATACATAATAATTTTCTTATTTAAAACTAGCAGAAGTAAAAGGATCAATGAAAGAGTGCTTCAAAATAACGGATGTGCCAGTTTTATCCAATTTTTAATTCTATATTTTTTTAAGAACATTCTTCTAACTTCTAAACCAATGTGAGGCCACCTATGAAGAAAAATTCATACTCAAAAGGGCAATTAAAGAAGCAATATCAAACTTATTTTTAGTGAATCTTCCTAAACAAAGTAGTGTTCAAACTATATTCTGCTTCACTTTCATTCAAATCTTTACAAGCTTTTTACTTTAATAAAAATGAATTTCAAAAACAAAATTTGGAATGTCAGCTTCAATTTGAACAGTACGACTATAATTTATATGATTTTTAGGAAAAGATGCATCAGCAAGTTTTGTATCTGGTAAATTTGATGAAGAAAGCATATCTGATCACGTAGCTGATATGGATTTGAAAGAGCTTAAAAGTATACAACATTGGGTGAAATTTTATGAAAAAGAATATAAAGCCATAGGTAAACTTTTTCCCCTTACACCAAGAATTATAATTAACCAAGAAATTTTAGGAAAACTGATTGGCACTTACTATGACGAATATGGTAAACCAACATCATACAACATTAAAGTAATGGAGCTTTTCAAAAATGCCGAAGAAAAGGAACAAGAAGATAATTTACAAAAGTCAAGATTTCCGCCTTGTAATGTGGAATGGGACGCCAAAGATCAACGAACACGTGTTTGGTGTACCAGAAGGAGGTAACTTAATTCTTCTCTCACTAGTTCGTGCTTTGAATATATTTTTTTTACAGTGGTGGCATTGAAAGGGACTGGGTTGGGGTGCCACGGCAACTGTATGAAGCTGGTTCGAAATCATTTAGATGTGCTTGTGTGAATGAAGAAAATTACAGTTTAGGTAATGTTCGAGAATATGTTGGATGCGAACCAACATCGTCGAGTTGCTATGTCGTAACTTAAAATCATAAGTAAATCAAACGAATTTTAATAAAAATTTATAAAAACATATTACATTTATAAAAACATTACATTTATAAAAGTACACATTTATAAAAGCACAATTTCATTTATCTTGAAAACAGTCTTCCAGCTCCTTTAATTTTTGTTTCACGACCTCTTCAGGCAATTTCAATTTTTTTATTTTAGGATTCAATCTCTTTGCCTTAATGTGTCGTTTTTAAGTTTCGAAGCGGCATCTTGAAAGCATATAAGTCTTTTAAATTTTCTTGAACTCATCATACACTGCTTTCCATTTTGTATTACCGGTTGTTCGAATACGGTTTCTAAATTTGTATTGGTTTTTTTCATATTCTTGTTGAGATAATAGTTCTCAATCTCTGAGGCAGGGTCACATTTTTTTGGTTGCTTGACAACCCTGCGCTTCTGAGTTTCCAAAGGACGAATCCGTTTTCGAAGATTCCTTTTAGGTATCTCCTCGGAAGTCGTAGCATTTTCGTCTATGTTTTCATCGATAGTTGTACTGTTGCACTTCTTCTCGCTTATTTGCAATGATGCCATTTCACTATACAACTCTATGTTGTCACTGAAACGTAAAATTTGTGTAAAACTATTAAAAGTCACTTAAAGTTTTGCAGCAAAATTAGCATTTCTAGTATACAGGGTGTGTCCATTAATTATTTGGAGAGCTAGGAAGTTAGTAATTTTTTTTATCTAGAACAAAATGAACTTTTTAACACAAGTTAAGATGGAACTACATAATAATTATTGTTGATAAAATCCATACATACATTATATAAATGTCACGTATGCCAAGAATAGACTTCTATAAAACAACCATTTTCCGTTACATTTTCAAAGTAGGTATGTACATGTGCTTATTAAAATCAGCAATTACAAAAAAAAACTGAAATGTATGTCATACGAAGAATGGGAAGTGAACTTACCAGTGAAACAGCATTATTCAGTGTATTCAGAGTCCAAGATGCTGTTATCTGGTAAGCTTGTTAATAAATACTCACATTTTACATTACAGCTATGAAACATTGGATATTGCAACTCCCAAAGTTACCGTTATTGTTTTACTTGCACCTGTGACTTGCACTTCCAGTTCTGAAAATTAAACCAATATGTCAAAAGTCAAATAATCGTGTCATCTTGTCATCTACAAAATGTCATACTTTAATACCAACAGCTGGCAAAAAAAAACTCGTCATTTTTCATTAATTTACAGAAGAGTTAATTTGGTGTTATTTAATTAAATAACGATCATAAAATACTAATAACTTATCACGTTCTTGAATTCGTAGCTTTAAAGCAAAAAAAAATCGTACTTATTGTAGTTTTTTTTACTGGTAAACCTGTTAATGTGTTTACTTCTTTATCGGTTATTGCCCAACGTTTTAATAACTGTGAACTTTTGCCCCCGGTGTTTCAAATTCCTAGGACGGAAATAGCGCAAATCACGTAAATCATCCAGTTACCAATAACACTGATAACCACGTCACTGTTTTCAACTTTCACTTGTATTTAAGTGAGTATTTTTTCTTCATTCCGGTACAGTAAAAGTGTATTAAATCCTTCCATTTTTCCAATAAGGTAAAAATGGGTAAAATCAAGGCCGGACCTGTAGTGGACATTCTTGGTGATGAGATGACCCGAATAATTTGGGATGCGATAAAGGAAAAATTGATACTACCCTTCCTCGACATAGAGCTGCACACTTACGATTTGGGGATCGAAAACCGTGACAAAACTAGCGATCAAGTTACGGTTGACTGTGCGGAGGCAATAAAAAAGTATAATGTTGGAATTAAGTGTGCTACGATTACGCCTGATGAAAACAGGGTGGTGGAATTTAACCTGAAGAAGATGTGGAAGTCTCCTAATGGTACGATAAGGAATATTCTTGGCGGAACGGTCTTCAGGGAAGCMATCAWCTGMAAGAACATACCGCGACTTGTGACTGGATGGAACAAGCCGATTATAATTGGTCGCCATGCTCATGCCGATCAATACAAAGCGACTGATTTTGTTGTTCCTGGAGCGGGAAAAGTAGAACTTGTTTACACATCTGGATCTGGAGAAGTTGTCAGATACGAAGTGCATGGGTTTAAAGGACCTGGTGTAGCTTTGGGGATGTATAATACCGACGAATCCATCAGAGACTTTGCGTATTCCTGTTTCAAGTACGCATTGGATCGTGGTTATCCTTTGTACTTGAGCACGAAGAACACCATCCTGAAAAAATATGACGGACGATTCAAAGATATTTTCCAAGAGATCTACGACAAAGAGTTCAAGACTGCGTACGAAGCGAAGAAGATTTGGTACGAGCATCGTCTCATTGACGATATGGTCGCCCAGGCGATGAAATCTGAAGGAGGCTTCGTGTGGGCTTGCAAGAATTATGACGGTGACGTCCAATCCGATTCCGTAGCCCAAGGTTACGGGTCCCTAGGACTGATGACTTCCGTGCTCATTTGTCCAGATGGCAAGACTGTCGAAGCCGAAGCAGCTCACGGAACTGTGACCCGTCACTATCGATTTTACCAGAAGGGGCAGGAAACCTCGACTAATTCCATCGCTTCTATTTTCGCCTGGACCAGAGGGCTCCTACATCGAGCCAAGTTGGACAACAACGATGATCTGAAGAAGTTTGCCGAAACGCTGGAGCAGGTTTGCATCGAAACCATAGAATCGGGCATCATGACCAAAGATCTCGCCATATGCATCAAAGGCATGAGCAGCGTCACTCGTGCCGATTATAAAGAAACTTTCGAGTTCATCGATATACTCGGCGAGAACTTGAAGAAGAAGCTTCAAATCTGACTACCTAAAAGTCGCTTGTGAGGCTAATCATCTTTATTGATGAATATATTCAGCATTTCAGTGATTTGTCATTTATATTGTATTCGAAAACAGTATGTAAAGTGGTGTTTGTTGTTTTTTTTTAGTGGAACTGGTGTTGGAGATTTGACTTTTTTTATATATTTTAATAAAGCTTTAATCAATTATTTTATTATTTTTTTTTATTGAGACATTCCATATGCAATAATGCTATAAAGGACTTGCAAAGTTGGCATACTTCACTTGTCAAATTTAACATTTTTATGTTTTGACACCATGTCAAAAAAAACGCCATACCTCTAAGGTGGTGGGAAAATGGATGGCCCTAATATTTTATAAGAGTTCTCTCTTTATAATACATTTTACATGAAAATACACTGCTCATATGGAAAAACATAAAAATGTTGGTTTACAGCAGCTACAGGTGTTTTCAGACCCTATCTATCATTTTTACTTTTATATTTGACTTTTTTCAGTGTACTGCAAATATCACAATTTACAAAAAACTTCAAATGTTTTATTGTTAACAATACAGTTTGGTAACGCCTGAAAGGAATGGAACGTTTGACCTTAATTTAGGTGGCACAACCTACTTTAATTTTATAGTGTAATAAGAATCGGGTAACTAGTGTCATTAACAAACAAAATGTCTTCAGTTTTAATTGGCCTAGATCAAGTTCAAGATGTATACTTTAGCAGTTATCAGTTCTAAATTTTGTCAATTACCACATACATTAAAACTTCAAAACAGTAATACACACAATATATGGCACAATCTAATGAAACAACAGATGATTATCTCAGCCAGTTGACCTGTGATTGCCTTTCTAATGAAGCATGAGAAAAGTTTCCAAATGCACTCAAACAAATCTACATACCGCAGATAACTGCAAAAACAGTGTACTTATCTCGCATAGTGTTATCAGCATACACATTAATTTAATAAAGAGTATAAAACTTTGATAAATATTTGATTAGAGAGTGATTAGACGTATTATACTAGCAATGTATCTGCTATTTACTGATTAGGGAGATCCATAAATTCGGCACTTGTAAAATGTTTCTGTTAAAATAATTGAATAAACACTAAACAGATTTAAAGGGCAGTGGGTAGTCTGGTTGTTATATGACATCTTTTTTTTAATTCTTAGTAAGAGGGATTTTTTGACTTGTGTAAACTTGCTGCAACTGTGTGCTTTCGAGAAAATAATTTTATTTTCCTGATTTTTTTATGTTAAACTGATGATAAAAAGCATCAAAAAAAACTCACAAGTTAAAACATAAATATATTTCGCTAATATAATGTAATACATAAAATATTTCATAATCAACAGCAACATTTAAAAAAATAAATAACATCCATTTATTTAATTTAAGGTAATATTCCAGCCGGCTCTAAGGAAACACAGATCGTTTATCACATCGATAGATTAAAAATAAAATTTTTCTACTACACAATACATTCGTTAATTCTCCAGCAGGGCAAGCTTGGCCAGCCTCTGCCTCTCCTCGTCCTTGATTTGCAACTGGTGCATGTAGGCGAGGAAGCAGCACCATACTAAGCTGCACACGCTGACGTAAGGTACTCGATTTCGTTCAGGTACGAAGTAGAAGTTGACGGTTTGCAACAACGGCCAAAAGCAGATGGCAACCTGAAAAAAAAAGAGTAAACTCGTTCATTTTTACTGCGGCTTAGAACAGAGATAATTTTTTTGGTCTTGTGTTGAGAGAAATTTATATTACCTGGTATGAAGGCCAAAACTTTTTCTTCACTTGATCGGCGGCGTTCTCCAAAGATTTACCCTCCAGCAAGCTCATGCCAAAGTAAAAAGAGGCTAGTGCTGCAGGTCCATAAGTCAGTTGTTCCACTAAAGCCTTAAACGTAATAATAATTGAATTAAAATCATAATAAAAACAAACTGCTAATAATTTGAACACTCTAAAAGGTTCTATGAACTATTTTAAGATAAAAATTTTCCATTTGAGTCTTCCCTATCTAAATATGTCACTTAAAATGACATGAAATCCTAATTTTCATATTTTTTCTTGTAAACAGTTAAAATTAAATATTTTTAATTTGTTACACATTATCTGTTAGTTAAAAGCTATTTGTAACTAATCATACTCGTAAAAGCAAAAATGTTTTTAAAACTTCATTTAATTTAGAAACTTTTTTGCTCTTGTAACATTTTTAGAATAAAAAATAGTTTTCTTGGCCCATTCTTAATCATTATCAATCAATTACAAAGAAGAAAAACAGAGAGCTTAAAAATGATCGAATAAAAATATTTAAGGAAAACACACTTACCTTAGTTATCGCGGTTTTCAATGTTATCGTGGGCCACAGCACAGTCGACAGTCGCACCCAAGCATACAATGTGGGAGCCGTAAATAAAGCACCGTACAGACTAAAACGCATAGCCGTCGCCCAATCGTAATKCTCCCATGTCTTWCCTGCAATAGTTTGTTGTATTATGCACGATGTGGGCCATATTGCAGCGTACGATATCATTCCCCTTACGATGGGGTGTCGTCTGGTAAATGCTGAGAATTTTGAGAACAGAGCCATTGATGATATTCTGGAGAACACCACCATTGTTGCATACGGGAGTTATCACAGAAAGTCAATACATAAGCGAGCAAAACAACCACACTGGGTCCAGACCCAGACCACACGTCTAGTGCATGTGTAGATATTTGGCACTGTTTGCAAATAACTTTTACCTTTGCCAATATCTAAACTCGTACTTTGCACGTTACTGGCTCGTTGTTCTGTGTAAAATTCATCCTAATGTGCCTAAAACTGGACTTTGAAAACCTTAATTGATGAAATGACATATGCGCCTGACGCAATAGCTAGCAATTCGTTCTGTTTTATGTACGTCACAGTTTTTAAAACACGTGTTTTATCACGTGATCGTGTGATTCATGATCTGTATTGCGGATGTACCATTTAATTTATTGCAAAACCTTGAATTATATTTAAAACTTGTTAAATAAAGGATTAAAGGGGGGAAAATACTACCCCACTACACAAACGTATTGCTGGTTGACTGCTGTGATTTAACCACGTTTGACATTGACATTTGCCACCATTATAATACAGGGATCTACTAAAAAATACTTAACCCTAACCTCACATTCTAACGTTGAGAAATTTCCCGAACCTGGAAATGTCAAATGCCCAAAAGTGTTTCGTTTGCTTCTTCCATTTATTTTTCTAATAGATTGTGCATCTAGGGAATTATTCATGTGAACCAGAATGACGGATGTTGAATTGCAGGATGAAGAGCGTGAAGTTTTGTTATCAATCTACGAGGGGGACGAAAACTTCAAGCAACTCGGTCCCAACGTATTCCAGTACAAGGTAAAACTACAATTACAGTTCCAAATTTGCAATGATGTGCTGATATTTTAGTATGGCAAAAACGACAATAGTAAATCTTTCCTGTTGGAGATACGCTGGGGTGAAAAATACCCCTCCCAAAAGCCCATCGTGTCGATGGACGCCTTCTACAACGATCACGTGTAAGTAGGCGCCGAGACGGATGACATCCTGTATCGTTATGCTCGTTGTAACAGAGTAAAACCGTTGAAGGAGAAAATAGTCGACGTGGTTTTGACGGAGGCCGAACAGTATCTTGGGATGTGCATGACGTACTCGCTGTTCGAGTTTTTGAAGGAGAAATTCGAGGAACTAATTGAAGAACAGCCCGAGGAACCAGTAATTTGCGTGGAGGAAAAAGAGAAATTGCTCGATGATGTGGTAAATAAATTTAAGGTTCACGAAATTTGTGTAGGTACAAGCAAATGTATTGTTTCATCAAAAATGGAGTGTGTTCTTTCTTTAGAACTTTTTTGTGCTTTTCTACACATTCCTTCTGTGTTAACTTCTGGTCATCATAGTTTTCACCTGTTCCCTGGCTTTTATATTAACCTTGTGATTTTTTCGCACTGGTAAAATATGCCAAGGCTATGGATAACTCCTCTTAAAAGGATAATGATCTTTGCCGTGTGTTATACACTTAACATGGGGTGCCACCTATTGGCCGTATGTAAAAACTTGAATTCACCTGCAATAACAGGAACACTATCGAATCATTTGTTAGGTATCCTTAGTGTAGTTATCCATAGCCAAGTCAAAACTTTCTCGAGTTCAATGAAGCGATAAATTGATCCAGTTAAATTTATTTCATGCAAAAATTCATAGTTCATATCTAATTATTGAACTATGGAGGTGTTGCAGATTAATGTCATAACACAAAGTTAGCAAGATGTGTCACTTTTTTGTTTGGGATAGGAGGAAGCTGCTAAAAAACCGCAAAAGAAAGAGCAACTGACAAAGGCCCAGAAGCGTCGTCAGTGGGACAGGGTCGACGGCAAAGGAGAAAAACCTAGAGGCTGGGATTGGGTGGACATCGTAAAACATTTATCGCAAACTGGTTCGAAAAACGACGCAACGTGTACTTCCTGACAATAACGTGCTCATAAGACATGCAATAGTAAACAAAACAATTTGCCTTTATTTAACCGGAACCCCATATAAAAAATAAGGTATAAAATACAAATTTATAACAAGAAATTTTGTCTCATTTCTCAGTCATTTTTTCCGTCTGCCCTAATTCCCTGGCGACAGTAAACTATATCTTTCCGCTTCCATTCGCTCCTCCAACTTCCCACGTCCAGAGTATGTGAATCGACGTTCCATCCTGTTAAAAGTACATTCAATGCGGATTTTAAAGGTACAATGAAACATACCGTTGACTGACAGAGCGGTGAAGAACATTACGATTTCTTGCGTCGCAAATTGTTCGAAGGCGAGCAACACGCTCAAAGGCAAGTCCTCATTGCCCATTTCACCCTTGGGCTGGGACTTCATCATTGAATTCAGGCGCATGACAGGCGTGACGTGATGCAACTGTCGCTTTGAGTGCGTCATCTAAAATTTTTCTTTGATCAAGACTGAAATCAATTCAAGTTGATGGAACACTTAGAGCGCAAAAAAATACAAGAAATTTAACAATTCTATGTTAAACCTAGATAAAATGCTTATATTCCCATTACTTTCAAACTTTTTCCAAATCTCTTAGTTAAAAGTAAAAAAATTGGTAAGCTTGAAACGTTTGTATTGGAAATATAAGGTGCTGATGAGGCTTAATAATTCGAAACATCTGTCCCCGTGGTTGATAAAATCATGATACTTACCAAAGGAATTCCATTGTAGACACAAAGAGCAATGCCAAGTAAGACAGCGTGGTAATAAGAAGAGATCACATCTTCAGCTGTCTCTCCTTTCTGCAGAGCAACATATATAGTCTTTTTCCTGACATTTGACACCAACAAATAATTTTTGTCCCTATACACTTCAGTTAGTTTCTGTAGATCACTATGGCTGACATGTTTTACGGCCGATTTTAACGAATTGCCCACCCGTATGTTGAATCCACACAAATTTTTGACTGCACAAAAGTAATTAGAATAAAACAAAAAAAAATATTTAGAAACTTACATGACATGCCCAAGCCCACTATAACCGACTCTTTTTCATTGACGTTTCTTGGATTGGGCACAGCGTCATAGCGCAAATATGTGCGTAATATAATCGCCAAACGAGAATTGTTCAGATGGGAGAACACCAAGGCTTTAACGGCGAAGTAATTGGCCGCCAAGTGGACGATCGTTAAGGCAGCGAATATCATCCATTCATACCTAAAAAGATGCATTTCAAGATTAAAGAAAGCATGTCGCACTCTGTGAATTGCCTTACTGTGCGTCGTTTAGTAATGCCAACATGAAAACTCCGACAATACTAGCAACTAGGTTAACGAAAGTCTCCTGACTGCCATCTTTAGCGGACACATCGGCCATGTTGCCCTTGATTGCCTGGTGTTGCGTTATAGATGCTCTAGTAGCGCTACCAGCGACACCTACCTGTATAAGGTGACATAAGCAGAAGCATTCACAGTATATAGTGGAATTTTTTTAACGGCACATGTCATGATGTGGCAAGAAAATGAACCTCTACTTACGATTGCTTTCATGGACGTTGTCGCACACAACACTTGGAGGGAATAATCCTTGACGTACGGAACTAATAGTTCTAAAAGCATCGCCCCATCGTTCAGGAAATCGGCAAACAGCCTCCACTTTTTGCAGTCACCGTCTAATCCATTGCTGAGAAAGCAAATATCACATCGACCAACCAAACTTCAAAGACTTACCCTTTCCACCATGCAAACAATATTCGCCCTAGCATCCCCGTGCCGTCTTTCGCAACCCATGTGATCGCTGCTGCCGCAGGAGTAGCCTCCGCGTCGCCGACACCAACCCCTTTCAAAATGGCCCTCGTCGTTAACGTCCCTGTTATCGTACTGCAGAATGCTTGTATCGTATCCCATATCTGGTAGTCGAAATAATCTGCACTGACACTTTCTGGATATCCGTGCGGTAGAAATACATCACGCAGCACATCAAGTAAGGTCTGCCTTAAGGAGCTACCAAAGGTTTCACTCGGAGTTGACTTTGTTATGGTATTTTGACCTGTTTAATTAACTTATCGGTCATTTATTTTTTAGAGAAGAGACAATACAGACCTGGAGATTTGAAGTAGTGCACGATTTTTCCCAGAGACCCGCATTGTTCACTAATTATGATTTGGGGATCACTCATTTCAAATTTGTCACAACACACACATCTGTCTTTCTGACTTCCAGGTTACGCCTCTGGTTACGTCAAGTTACTTAGCCTCTGGCAACACAAAAATTCCTAATTTGTTTTGCTCCTTGAAATGGCCCATTATAGTGGGAAAGCCAGATATGATCAAATTTACTTTCGCGACAATACAAGGACGAGGAACTTGCATATATTAGGAAAAGTAAGCACCAAAAGTTATAAGGATACAACAAATCTACATTGTTTTATGCAACAAATACCATACATTCACATTGACGTGTACTTAGACACATACATGTTCTTGGAGCCACTTCCAAATACGCATTTGATAAAGTTTCATTTTTTTGAAGCAGAAAATAATATTACATTTGAAAATTTATAGTACAAACTAGTTGCCAAATTTATTATTTAGTAATCACAGGATTTTAAGTTTTAACTTGTAACACAAAAATTTCAACCATAGCAAAGTTAACTATAATTTCTGTTTAAAAAGATGCAAGTCTGCGTTATATCTCCAAAATGTGTCCCCCATAAAAAATTTTGAGTATGCCACTGGATTCAAAATAAACATAAACAATCTACATACCCAAATGAATGACGGCGGTACTGCTTAACTCAAGAAATGGAACATCCTGTACATAAATTGCATGAAAGGTCATTTAAATGAGCAGTCAGTTAAAATGGTATTATTCAGAAAACGCTTAATTAAATTAAAAAAAAAATGCAGTAAAATTAGTGTTTTTTGTTTAATGTTTAGATGAACAACTTTTAACTGTAATATTTGTTTAAAAAAAAATTATCATAATCTATACACTCGGGGAGGTGTTGATCCTGAAATTCCACCCTTCTCACAATCCTTTTTCAGACAAACTGGTCCTTTAATTTGAATAAATGAACAACTCTAAGTTATACTGTTAAAAAAAATCTTTTATTCATCATTAGGAACGTTTACAAACAACTGGTTATAAAGGTGTCCAACATTCTTAATATTACGCTGCATAATTATCCTAAGCGTGTTGGTGTAAATATCGGACGGTCTGGAAACAGTCGGGTCCCTCCAGTGTAACCCCGAAGCGTCACAAGTAAAAAGCGCAGGCGAAGGCACATGATCTCGAATGTAACACCATATGCATTCCCGCAGGATCGCGACAATCTGAAATTACGTAACATTCGTGACTTTTCAAAATAACAACCTCCATCATCTTACCTCGTAGCATTTTAAATGGGGTAATACGTCCCTTATGCCGGACAAAGGGGGTGGTAAAAGCTGTCCAAGAGACATAATATCTAGTACTTTGACTGTTGTGTCCATTATCGATTTGTAGGTGTCGGTACCGGCAGATTTACTCTGATCGCCCATGCTGTTCCACTGGTGCATCAAAGTTGCCATGAGGGCGCGAATTAATACTGATGAATAACACAAAGCGGGGCGATATACGGCCACTAATGATAATAATTCCCACAGCAACGGGGAGTTGTTGAACATGCGGCGAATAGACAGATCCCTCTCTATTGTGACCTGAAATTTTGTTAAAAAGGTGTTAAGCAAACTTTTTAATGGTAAAGTTAGACCTCTCCAATTTAGTGTCAATTGGTCAGGTCGAAGTTTCAAAATGATGGGTCCACAAACAAAAAAAAACTTTAGTTACCAGTTCCATCACCAGACTTGGCCACGTCAAAAATTTTTAAACCAAATAGTGGTTTTGTTAATTTGGAATGTTATTTTTATTAAAATCTCCATTGCAGCTGTTTTCTAAAAAATTTTTCATCTGGACATTTAATTGCATTTTACCTACAAAGTCAGGCTCTATTGCAATTTTTAGACTTTACAGTTATTCTCAAACTTCAGGAATTCTTTTCTGTACTTTTCTATTACCTTAGAAAACTCTTCTTCAGGCCACGGTAAACCATTGTACATCACATCTGGACTGACAAACTGCACCAATAGTAAAGAGACCAGCGTGACATTCTCCAGCGCTGCTTCTGGCACTATACTTTTCTCATTGTCTCCCGGCATGATGCAACATACCTTGATCACCTTTATCAACTCCTCAATGTTACTTTTCACATAGTTTTCCGGCAGACTTTCCGTTGTCCACGCTTTTCTCTTCCCCGACCCTATAATGCCACCGTTAAAAACTGAAGAATGTTTCGTTAGAGGAATCGTCTTGTTCTGAAAATAACTTGATTAATTCGATTTCTAATAGCGTAACACCCACTTACGATTGACTTGTTTTGTTTTAAGAGTGTAGTGTTGCCGTCAATACTGAAAGTTCTGTGGGAGTTTTTTGATCCGAAATGTTCGCTGTCGTTTCTAAATAGAGAGCGCTCTAGTAATTCTCGTAACGCTAATGCTTTAGCTACCTTGGAATGAAGGCAGAGGTGTTTGAGCATCTCTCGGGTTTTTCGAAGGCCTTTAGCTTTTGCTATATCATCTGCAAKGACTCAACGTCAAATTGWTATTATTTGGTGTGTGATAGTTGGGTACCTTGCTCCTTACAACAAATGAAGAAATAATTGACAGCAGCTTGTGTAAAATTGATAGTGACTTGAACTGGAGGTGTGTAAGCCTGTAATTTGTTGGACGATGGTATCTCCAAAGCTTCCAGTATGTCGGAAATGATATGACAGTGAGGACCTCCATCTTTAAACAGCAAAGTCAAATTGGTTAAGTTTTTTTGTATGGCTTGAGAGATCATTTGCGATTTCAACGCCGGGACCGTACCTTGTAATTCCCACCTGCACAACGAATACCCTCAAATCTTTTCAGTGAGCTGCAGAATCACTTACCGTAAAAGAATATACAAGTTCTGCCACATACGACTGAGTTGCTCCCCACCTAGAAGCTGGGAGCAATTATCTAAATTTTTGCTCAATATTTGCTCCAAAACAACTCCAAAATGTGCTCCCTTATCATTATAAGGTGCTGAAGTGTTATCAATCAGTTCACTAGTCAAGATCTTCACGAGTAGAGCAAGATGCTCCACTGATTCGGAATTTTGGAAAATGTATGTTGCAGAGTTTGTTAAGAGAGACGGATTTTCATGTCCTAAAAGACTTGGTGAAAATACAAACAAGCAACATAGTGGAAAAATATACCCAAGTATATGATAATTCTTGCGGCAGTTTGGGAGATAACTTTCACAGGACTCAGCAACAGCTTGTGGATGTCACTCACTTCGTTCGTCCATGAACTTATCAAGTTGACAGGTTCTTGGTTTGGACTATGATGTCTAGTCAAGTAATCAACTTGTTGCAGTACATACTCTAGGAAATTCAATTTATTTAACATAATAGACAAACAGTACATCAAATATTTAATAAAACACCTAACAAAATTACTGAAAGATAATGTTGCTTATCCAGATGTCAATTAATGGACAAAAGAGACAAATACTTGATTTGACATGAAAGAGTGGTTAATAAGAAAACAAAAAGGAAAATTTAAGATCATAAATGTCCAGATAATGAGGCAGTTCACAAGAACGGAATTTTCCAATCCATATATGACCAAGTCTATATACCGTAGCTGTAAACATTTCAAAGAGAACTTACCCAGTATTTCCTGAGCCTTTTCCTTAACTGTAGTCTTCACATTATCATCAACACGTTCAAAATTTTCAGACGTGATACAATGCAGCAGGAGTTGCACTATCTGCGTTCCTCCCCTTTCACATTTAAGTATGAGATCAACAAGGAGATCCTAAAATTAATGCAGGGAAATAGCATGAAAACACTTGGGGATAATAAGTACCTCTAAAGCTTCAGACGAACCAAAATATTTACACCAGTCATCGGTAAAGTTGTAGAGTTGCAAAATTACGTTGATAGATACTGAAAAATTGTAAAGTAAGGATTTTGTGAGGATGATAAAAAATACAATTTACCTATGGATTGGATATCACTGGTTACAGAAGACAGTAAAGTGGATGAAAGAAAAGATAACTGCAAAAGGAAGGGTATAGTGGCTTTCTTTTGCAAGTGCACTGTCTGTGAATCTAAAATATTATGTTCCAAACTCCACTGAAATAAAGATGATATTATGCATGGTACTGAACATATAATATAGTAACATACATTGAACAAATCCAGCAAAGCCTTCTGAATATCATCACTATGACTACCTGCCAAGTGACCCAAAATACCGACAACAGATTTCAATTTGGGCGATTCGCAACCTTGCTCATACGATTTATTCTGACAGAAATCCTTCAGTCCACACGAAAGGACCCGTGTGATTACTGTATTTGGAAAGCAACTGCCCACATGTGCCACGACCCAATCAAAGTTTGGAGAATGTTTAACAGAAGTGTCTGTTAAACTTGCATGTTATAAAAGCTTCCAAAAATAAATTACTGTACTTTACCTAATAGTGCATTTATGCATGTTTCTGTGTCTGAATTAATCAAACAATGCAAACACTGCGTCGTAATATCTATAAGAGTTCGTGTTGCCCTACAGTTCATCCACAACTGTAACGTTTCATTCAACACTGCGGAGACATGCGCCCGTCCTGAGTAACGTGTGGAGATCTCGCCCAGTAGCTCTAACGACCAGGTACTTATTATAGGAGCCCAGGCTTCCGCGCTATTTTTAACGAAGCTGGACAAGACGGTGTGTATTTCAGTCACGATAGCCTCGTCATACTCAAACGGAGGTGGTATTTTTCCCGTCGCTATCTCAGTCTATAATCAGGAAGATATCAAAATTTAGAAGCACCATCATTATTGTCACATACTTCCAAGCGCGTGATATAATTCTGCGAAGCGTTATCAAAAACGGTGCAGAAATATTCAAAAACAGCGTCCCTAGTGGCCGGCAAAGATTTTAATAAGGTTAGAGAGGTTTTGGTTAATTCCAAGGGACTACAACTTGTGCGTTTTGTTGTTCCAGATATAAAAGCAGAGAGTTCTTCCATTGCTCTACGTTGTACAAGTTACAACTGCATGTATTTTCTACCTTAAATCATAACAAAGCGACATTCAAAATTGAGGTTAAGAAAGATAGTGTCAGTTGCGTCAGTTGTCACTTGCGTTGACAGTTCCATGACGTAATACAGTGCTACCAATGTTACTTTTTTTACCAAGAGGCAAAATAACGTGTGTAGCATATACATACGTATAATTATATAGGATGGATATATGGATTTTATAACAAATTGTGATACATCATGAAGAGGATCAGTACATTCATTAGTAGTAGAGCACGAGAAACAGCGAGTTTAAAGCAAGAACGCGCCAATCTTTAATCGGGGAAGTACACACGTATTTGCTTCTGTATGCTGCCATCTACGTTCAAAGCTTAAGTTACTATTAATTAGAAATCTTTTCTTTAGATGGCACTGCTCCTAATTCTATTATTTGTTATCCAGCGCGGCAAAATATTTGAATATGTAGCAAATCACTTATAATGTTAATAGGTGTTTATTACGCCAAACATTGAGAGATATTTTGTTATAATACGTATTTTCTCAAGTATTTATAACGTTAGTATGTTAGTACCAATAATTGAATTCATTAATTAGACGAGATACTAAAAGATTTGCTAGTTCATGCTGTAATATTGCTGTAATGCAGAACAAAGCAAGACAAAGGCAGTACCAGCCTGTACCAGGAACAACAATCAAACACCTTGACACCGTCTTGCTTCACCCTGACCCATTAATATTGATTTTCACACATTCATTAGTTGGAAAATCATATGTTACGAACAGGAGGAAGTAATGGGAGCAAATATTTGCAAGCCGTGCGGGAAACGCAAGAGGAAAAACTTGCAAGGTGGCTCTATACTAGACAGGGTGATAAGTCAAGCTTCCAATCAGGATTTGTGTCTCCTGTACAAGCTTGCAAATTACAAGAAAGGGGGTGAACTCGTAGACGCGTACACTACTGGTGGTCAAGTCGAAGTAGAAAAACTGGTAAGGGAACAGTTCGGTCAACTCATGTATCACGAAGGCAAGGGTCAGGTCATCAATAGAGCGGAGTATTTACGTTGGAAGTTTAGGGATTGTGAGCAAGTTGTGTTGCCGATCGAAGCCTCACTCAGCAGGTTCGATCCGTTGGGGAAATGGACGGATCATGAGGCTTGCTGGCAGATGCAGTATCGTGGTTCTCTAGGGGAAACTTTACTACACGTCTTGATCATTTGTGATACTAAGATACACACGAAACTGGCCAGAACTTTGATCAGGTGCTTCCCAAAGTTAGCCTTGGATGTGGTCGAAGGAGAGGAGTATTTGGGTGCTAGTGCCTTACATCTCGCAATCGCATATAGCAACAATGAATTGGTACAGGATTTGGTGGAGGCTGGAGCAAATGTTAACCAAAGAGCAATAGGTAGTTATACTAATCGTTATAAAAAGTATGTTATTTCTATTTGTGTCATTTTGATTTATTTAAGAAATCTTTGCTTAAGGGCCTATAGATTAATTTCTGGAAAATCGTATTTTCTGGCATCTAGAAAATCTATAGTTTTCTGAAATTCTGTGATTATTAGATAAAGTCTGTAGGAAACTAAGAAATCAAGGAATAATGGAAAGAAATATATGTATTTGTTAAATATTTTGCTCTCTGATCATCATGTATCTATTTACAGTTTGTGGAGTATACAAATTTTACAGAAACTTGGTTAAAACAAATTTTTTGTTTCAATACGAGGCCTATGTGATTCTTATATGTAGTATTATTTTTAAAATAATCAATATTCAGGATAAATAGACAAAAGCTGGTACATATTTGATGTATTCTTTTTATTAATGCTCTTCTTTCAGGTAGTTTTTTCTTGCCACGCGACCAACAGAGGCCCAAACCAGCTAAGGTAACAGACTACGAGGGTCTCGCCTATTTAGGGGAATACCCCTTGGCATGGGCAGCCTGTTGTGCCAATGAAAGTGTTTACAATTTGCTTTTGGACAGCGGAGCTCATCCAGACTATCAAGACACTTTCGGGAACATGATATTGCATATGGTTGTTGTCTGTGACAAATTAGTAATAAATTTGGCAGCGCTAATTTTGCAAGTGTATTATTTGGGTGTTTGCAGGATATGTTTGGATATGCACTCAGACATCCAAAACTACCGGCAAGTAATGGTATAGATAATACTGCTGGGCTTACACCTTTAACATTAGCGTGTAAATTGGGTAAGATTTATTGATCCTTATAAATATGATTAAATAATATTAGTGACTGAATTTAAAAAGGAAGAGCAGAAGTCTTCAGGGAAATGTTGGAGTTGTCTGCAAAGGAGTTCTGGAGATACAGTAACATAACTTGCTCAGCATATCCTCTAAATGCATTGGACACCTTACTACCCAACGGCAAAACAAGTGATCAGTGTCTGCAGGTTAAAAAAAACAGCTAAAACATCGAATTTTTTGTTTCAGATTGGAATTCTGCTTTATTTATTATTCTCAATGGAACAAAAGAGGAACATTTGGACATGCTGGATGGAGGCATAATACAAAGATTACTGGAAGAGAAGTGGAAAACATTTGCTAGAGTAAGTCAATAAAAAACAACACGAATTTTGCATCATCTATTGTGTATTTCAGAATCAGTTCCTTAAGCGGTTGTTAATTTTGCTTGTCCATCTACTTTTTCTGTCATTGGCTGTTTATCTTCGACCGGATGATCCTGATGAACCACTGTTGGGTCCAACTGAAGAACCTAGTACTATAGCTCGGTATTATGTAGTTTCATTTAATAATCTGAAATGATGCCTCATGTTTATTCGTAGATATGTTTGTGAAGTCGGAACTGTACTTGGTGTTCTGAGTTATGTCATCTTCCAGCAAGGTGATGAAATCAAGAACCAAGGATTCTGGACTTTCTTGAAGCAACAGGTTCTCTCTACATCGAAATTCTCATGATTTAATTTGACGGTTGATTCTATTTTAGTCCCACAATCCAGCCAAAGCAATATTTTTGATTTCAAACCTTCTCATTTTGGCTTGCATACCATATAGATTATGGGGAGATAGAAATACTGAAGAGGCGATTTTAGTGTTTGCTGTACCCGGATCATGGTTTTTATTAATGTTTTTTGCTGGGTTTGTTTAGCAAACAAGCTGTGTATGTGTCGTTAACTAAGTTCCGTTGTTTTGTAGCGCTGTTCGATTAACAGGACCTTTCGTTACCATGATATACAGCA
Organism: Rhyzopertha dominica; assembly: GCA_025024175.1. NCBI lineage: Eukaryota > Metazoa > Arthropoda > Insecta > Coleoptera > Bostrichidae > Rhyzopertha > Rhyzopertha dominica. Next base: position 52,390,131 of record QCXZ01000138.1, on the reverse strand, counting down.
TGATAACTGGTGACATGTTAACATTTGGGATAATCTACACTATTGTCCTGTTTGGATTTTCTCAGTCTTTTTATTTCTTATACAAAGGATTTCCCGGTGTAAAGGGCACCTTATACAGTTCATATAGTTCAACTTGGATGGCTTTGTTTCAAATCACTTTAGGAAATTATGACGTAAGAGATTTTATTTCTTGAATCCCCAAATCTAACCTGTATTACTTACAGTACCAAGAATTAGCATTAACACCATATCCCATGGTGAGCAAGTCTGTATTCGCTCTTTTCATGGTGTTTGTTCCCATACTGTTGTTGAATATGTTGATAGCCATGATGGGAAATACTTATGCCCATGTGATAGAACAGAGTGAGAAGGAGTGGATGAAACAGGTAGGTAGATAAATTGACTTTTAAGTGTTCAGTTTTTAATAGTACATTTTTTCAGTGGGCAAAAATTGTAATAACTCTAGAAAGGGCAATACCACAATCAGATGCACACAATTACCTGCAAGAGTATAGCATATCTTTAGGCCCTAGTGAAGATCCCAGTACCGAACAAAGAGGAGTGATGGTAATTAAATCGAAGAGTAAAACTAGGGCAAAACAAAGGAAAGGAGCAGTGGCTAACTGGAAGGTAGGTTTATTGATGGAAAACAGAAGAAGCTTTGGTATTTTTTTGGCCTGAGGAATGCAAATTTCAAATCATTCAAACTTTTTTATGCTTTCCTATATTCACATTAAAAGTTAACAAATTAATACAAAAAGAAATGTGTTTTTCTAGCATATGATATCAGTAATAAGGTATATCTTTATTAAGTAAAAAGTTATTGGATAACATTTAGCTCAAAGTCATATACCATTCCTATTGTCTCATGTGTTGCCCTGTACAGGTTACATCAGAAGAAACATTTGGATACCAAATTGTACAAAATTGTCTTTAGGAGTTTTAAACAAATTAACTAAAATGTAATATAAAATATTTTTTACCTCGAAACTAGGCATATGTTTCTTGATTTCAGCGTGTAGGTAAAGTCACAATAAATGCCTTAAAAAAGAGAGGTTTAACCGGGGAAGAACTGAGATGTCTAATGTGGGGAAGAGAATCTATAAACACTCCAGTAAAGGTGAAGGTGTAAGTTTACGAGGCCAAAGCCTTATTGCATCATAAGTTACTAGTTTATCATCATAGCGCACCACCCAAGGATGCTGTGCAGAATGCCCAAGGCCCTGATGTCATTGGAGCTTTTGGAGGTGCCCTCACAGCTGCTTTGGATGTTATGACATTTACACATGATCTAGATGTGAATCAGCCGATAACAGATGCAAATGTGTCAAACAAAGTCCAACCACAACAAGTAAAAATGCCATAAGTTATTTGACAGTTGTATTTAAATTGTTTTCTTCAGATTCCGACCAGTGTAGCACTACAGAATGAGCGAAACACGATTCTAAATGCTGCTGCAGGACTCACCCAAACAGGTAAACATTTATAAGATCTAAAACTACAATCTAATAATTTTTTTTCAGTGCCTTTAGGTATACAGAAAGTTCCTGTGATACCTTGTACAGTCAGTAAGCCTAATATCGATTCTGATGATCCTCTGCGGGATCTGGTATTGTGTTCTAATGATAAGAGCAAGGAATGTGAGTCTACTAAATTAAATGCACTGGCAGTAAAGGCAGCAAACCTAACTGTTGCTGATGAGTTACAAGTGAAACCAACTACGACTATTAAGAGTTTGGCAGGGATCTTTGCTGGAACAGAAACATTTGTGCGGAAAGTAGAAGAAACAGTCAAGAAAAAATATGCAGCATTGGACCCGACAGACAGTGAAGGAATTGGAGGTCAGTTAAACAACAATAATAATCTTTGTCAGTTGTAACTTCAAAGTTGATTCTGCTGAGCGCATTGCTCTCTAAATCTAGATATAATCTACAAATGCATGCTTGCACTGGTCGATAGATTGCAGTCTTATCCTAATTTTTTAATTCATCCATCACTCTTTATTTCAGAAGCCCCATTGTTGGGAAAAATTTCTCGAACCCGTCGAGCAAAATCTGCAAATACGCGTAGTCGCTCATCCCGCTCAAAGAAAAAATTTTTCAATGAATCCGAGTCCAGTTCCTCTGACAACACCATAACAGTGCCATCTAAAAAATCAACAAGTAACCAGTTGGATTACGCCAGCGAAAGGATGAAGCAAATAAAAGAATCTCTACAGAAGACTTGTACAAGTGCAGATATCGAGAGGATGAGACCTATTAACATTGATGTTGCTTTGGCAAATGAGAATTTGTAAACTGTCATATTATTTAATGTATGTTTTGTTTGAATGGCATTCTTACAGGTCAGTGGTAATTTCGGAGACTCTAAATGTTGAAGGAAGTGGTACTGGAATAGATGCACAGTCAGCCAATGCAAATGTTAAGAAAAGCAGAAGACCTAAAACAACAAAGTCAAACCGGTATACAGATATATCAGATTTATGCTTTGTTTGTTGCTTTAGCACAATCTAAGAAAATTTTGTTTTAGTGTGGTACCTATGGATAACGTTAATCCAAGGAAATGCCAATCAGCCAGTGGACCAAATGCAGATGGATCTCAATCACCTCCCGATCCTTTAGAACCATGGAGCATGAATGGAATAGTGAGCATGAGTAAAATTTTGGCTTGGGAAACTGAAGATGATAGTATATAAATGGTTGTATTAGGATAGCTTTAAAATCAAATAATAAACTAAGTAATTTTTTTATTTCTCTCTTCATAATAAGTATTTCACTCTGAGAAAAGTACTTACCTGTGGAAAGCAATGCCATTCTCCCCTTTACATGCTTTCTTAACCAAATAAATAACATTGCAACACTTTCAATACAAGAATAGCGTCTAAATCGTTGGCGCGTAATGTACACCTATAAGCTGCCGCCACCTACCGGTCATATTTTGAGTGAAAGTTGGCAGAGAAACACAGATCGTTATCCTTTTAGTAGTTATCCGTACTTAACCATAAACCCCTATTCGTTTTTGTAATAATAAATGACATCAGGCGATCAAAATGAACAAAGCTGAAATTTTGCTTTATTATTACCATGCATTTGTTAATTATTGCGCTTTTTTGTTAGTTTTGATTGTTGTAGTAGTTTGTTTAGATCAGGATTGTGGGCTGACACTGACAGCTGACATTTCATGGCATGGAGAGCCACATGGAAAATTATATGGCCAGCAGGAAGGTGCTCTACCTTTAATGGTGTATTCACAGGCATGATGAGCAAGCCCATGCAAAAGTCGTTGTCGACAACAGCTCAAATTCACAGCTCTTCCGTTTCTTCAACAAAACCCACCGTAGACCAGAACCAGGATGACAAGACGTTCGTTGTGTTGCCATCGCCTGTTAAAAGCGTCAGCGACAGAAAAGAATATAAGTGCGTAGTAACAACACGGTAACGTTGTCGAATGCAAACCGCCAAATGATAATTTTTTTAAGAGTGATCCGATTAAGAAATGGATTGGTGGCGTGTCTTATTAGCGATAAGAATGGTATTGTCAACCTCAGTGATCTCAGCGAATCGTCTTCGGAGGGTTCAGATGAGGATACTGAAGACGAAAGTGCAGGTTCCGATTTGATGGAACCAGATGAAGTTGATGATACGCGGAGGCGACAAAGTGCGCCACCAGAACAGAAAATGGTAAATTGTAGATTGCCCTTATAAGTACAACTGAAATGGTTGGAGATGTATATGTCTGTGTACTGTATTTAGCCATTTGTACGTTAACTACGGTATTGGTTCACAAAGCTTCCTTTAAATTACAAAAAATCTACACTCAAGACAAAAAACAGAAGACCTAAAAGGCTAAGATTTCATTAGGCAAAGTTTGACATTATGAAAACCTTATTATGTATAGTAAACGTTTAATATAAACAATTTTAACGCATGAAGCTGATAAAATAAATACATCATGGACCGACAGTTAAGATAATATTGTATGAATATTATATATAGGGTCTCCCATGACTCGATGAGCAAACTAAAACCATGGATTCTAGAGACAATTGTAGCTTGCTTTAACCTGTTTATAAATAAAATTTTGAATTTTATCACATAAAGTTTGGTAAATGTACCTAATTTCATTTAATTATACACATAAGTTTCAGAGAAATTAAATAAAAACAATGTTTGGGGTTGCATCTTTAAGGGACTGTAGCTCACTTAGGAAGTAAAGTTGGATATAGATATTTCTGGCCCTGTTGACCTAGAATTGTTTTTAGAATCTATGGTTTCAGTTTGGCCATCTAGTCATAAGACATCCTGTATAATATATGCCAAAAATTAAGTCTGTTATGATGCCTTAACAAATGCTAATTAAAAAAAATTATTAGCACCTTAGAAGTTGTACACAATTTTATAGCTGGTATCAGCAATGTATAATTTATGTTTAAACAATGCTAAAGTTTTAAAAAAATTTATAGCTTCTTTAATGTTACAGTCATTTCAAACTTCCATCTAATAAATTCTCAAAAATCCTTCAGGCAGCTGCTGGTTTGTGCGTCGGAGTGGGCAGCTTTAGTGATCCCAAAGATGTCCCGGGTCTGGCCCATTTCCTCGAGCACATGGTATTCATGGGCAGCGAGAAGTTCCCGAAAGAAAACGATTTCGATTCATACATCAAGGTAAAATCACAGCAAATTTAATTATCAATGAATATAGACAGTTTTTAGGCTGGTGGAGGGTCAGACAACGCTTCCACGGATAACGAGACGACAACGTTCTATTTTGAATGTCTAGAGAAGAATTTGTACAAGAGCCTCGACAAGTTTGCTCAGTTTTTTATATCGCCGCTGATGAAGAAGGAGTCTATGACGCGTGAAAGGGAGGCCATCGAGTCTGGTATATGATATGAGAAGTTAATGTTTGCCATGTACTACTTTCCTCTTTAGAGTTTGCTATGGCGCTGCCATCGGACACGTACCGAAAAGAACAGTTGCTTTGTAGCCTGAGCAAACCAGATTCTCCGGTACATCACTTTGCTTGGGGCAACCATGTCACATTACGAGACAATATTTCTGATGATGTGCTATATGAGAGTTTACATGCCTTTCGTAAAAGGCATTATTCGGCACATCGCATGACATTAGCAATTCAGGTTAGTATGAAAACTTCTATAAAATAAGTTATTGCTTTGTATATTCTCGTGTGGTATTTAAACATAAGGCTTTTGAAATATCCCCATTTATACCCATAGTTCCTGTCATACCTTTTCTTCAAGATTTCAAATTTCAGGCCAGATTACCTCTCGAAACATTGCAATCATTCGTCCTAGATTGTTTTTCGAAGGTACCTTCAAATAATCTGCCTCCAGATGATTTTAGACCAGCTGCAGCCAGCAGAGTGTTCGATACCGATGAATTTAAGAAGTTGTATTATGTTAAGCCAGTGAAGGATGTCTGTCAGGTAAACGATGGTCTCATGTTAAACAGATTGTTAAGGCAGCTAGGTGGCTTTGTCATCATGTCAGTGTAATGCTGACAGATGGCATTGCCATCCTAAATTCTTATTTACATCTTACCATTGCTTTGGTATATAAGCAAAAACCTAAACTGCACTGATGAGCTGTAATGACAGCAAAATAGATCTATGTGCAGTTGGTTGAGGTGTAGACAGCACAGCATAGATATGCACTTTAAAGATTGTAAATAAATTTTTTACTTTCTAAAGGTGGATTTGACCTGGGCGCTGCCATCTTTGCTGCATTTGTACAAAAGCAAACCACAACAGTACGTATCTTGGCTGTTAGGCCACGAAGGCAAAGGCAGTTTGTTGTCTTATTTGAGAAGCAAGTAAATATGATCCGAACGTTTGCAAATTTCCTTATTCACCTGAAGACATTTTTCAGAGTTTGGGCACTGGGAATATACACTGGAAGCAGTGAATCGGGTTCCGAATCAAATTCAATATTTTCCCTGTTTTCTATCAGCATAATCCTAACGGAACAAGGTTTAAATCACCTGTCCGAGGTAACTTCCCCATATTTATGTTATTGTTATGTCATTGAAATAGTTGACTAGGTGATAGAGGCGGTGTTCTCTTACATGGCTCTTTTAAAAGAGGTGGGACCACAGGAAAGGATATTCCGTGAAATACAGAAGATTGAAGATACGTCTTTTAGATTCGCCGATGAAGATAGTGCAGTAGATTTAGTCGAAGACCTCGCCGAAGCCATGCAGTTCTACCCACCTGAAGATTATTTGACTGGCTCTGAATTGTACTTTGATTACGTTCCAGAGGTAGTTTTTTCTTGATATCCCATTTGTTCACATGTGGAAGTTGTGTGGGTGAAATTTTTTTCCAGGATATAGAAATGATTATGAACAGTCTAACACCAGATAAAATGAACATAATGGTGTTTGATAAAAAGCATCTGCCGGAGGGACTAGAATATGTCAAGATGGAGCCGTGGTTTAAAACTCCTTATGTTGATACAGGTTAGTGAACACTCCCTCAATCACCTCCTTGTTTACTCCTTTGCTTCCTTCCTCTCTCTCCCCCGCCTCCTTGCCCCCTCCCTCTGTTTTTCTCTTCTCTCGCTTATTCTTTCTTTTCATTGCTATTTTCCTCCCTTTCTTCTTCTCTTCCCTCCCTAATCCTCCCATTGCACTCCTACCCTTCCCTCTTTCCCTCCCTACACCCTAATCACTTGCTCAGTAAATCTTTTACTTCCTTGTTCCCTCCCTCCCTTCATTCCACATTTTTTCCTCTTTACTTATCCGACTCTGTTTCTGTCCTTAATGCCTTCCATGTTCTATTCCCTTTAATAAATCAAGTGTCTAATGTTAACAATTGGCTTCTACCCTACTACAAATCACTACTTTTGTAGAGGTGCCAACAGAATGGTTGCGAATGTGGCTAGCTGCAAAGCCAAAGAAAGAATTCGACTTGCCAAAGCCAAACATTTACTTAACGACCGACTTCTCCATACTTCCTCCTGATACTGTACATCCAGAGTATCCGGAGAAAATATTAAACACTCCGCTTCTTGAACTGTTTTACAGGAAGGACCAAAAATTCCACATGCCCTACGCTTTTTATTATTACTATTTTATATCACCCATAGTGCTGGAATCGGCTTACAAGTTAGTGCTGATGATCCCATGTAGGTGTTATGCTAWCAGTTGACAATTTTCAGTGCTTGCTTGCTAGACGTTTATGTAGCCATGCTGAACATAGAACTCAATGAAGAGGCTTACCCTGCTCAACTAGCCGAATTGACATATTCCATTTCAGCAAGGGAGATAGGTTTCATGCTCAAAGTTGAAGGTTTTAATGAAAAACTACCGGTAACTAACCATATTGTCTTTGTTCCCAATTTTAACACTTTTTTCTTAGGCACTAATTGATCTCTTAGTAGGTTATGTAAAGAAAATGCCAGAAACTTTAACGCCGAATATGTTTGATGCGGTCAAAGATAAACTGAAAAAAAGCTACTACAATAAATTTATTAAGCCGTCAACTTTAACAAAGTATGCTGAATGTAAATTTTCAAATCACTTCACTGTTATAATTTTTTTTTTCAGGGATATAAGATTGAGCATCATAGTCAACAGATATTGGCCACCTTTGGACAAATATGCTGTGATATCGGAAGTAACCTTTGATAAACTTCAGCTATTTTCCGAAAGGATTTTGAGGAATTTATATATTAAAGGGCTGATCCAAGGAAATGTGCCTAAAGATGTTGCTATAGCTACTACAAATAGTATTGTTTCGAAGCTCAGCTATCAAAGATTACTGCCAAACACTTACCCACAGGTAGGACAATTATTTTTTAATTTGTTTTAATAGTTAGGGGAATTTTAACAGTACACAATATATTGAGTGTTTTGAAGGATTAAAAAAAAAGGGGTTCATATTTGGCATATTCCAGTTTATTATTGCATTTTTGGATTTGCTTTTGGACTTCATTAACCGTACATGTGATCTATCTTAAGCTGTTTTGTATTTATCTGGTATTTTGTAAAAAGTATGAAATTTGCAGTGTTTAATAATACTGAGAATATCTGCAAAGCTATAAAAAATAGAACAGCGCAGTTTTACTATTTGATAGAAGAAAACAAGTGCTATTTTATTGCATTAAAGACTGTCATGGTTTTGACCAAGAATTGCTCCCGGGACCTCTTGATTGATAGTCAAATGTGCTAACCACTACACTGTCAAAGATCTGTTCAAGTTCCAAGTGAAAGAGGCACTAACTAAAAACTTTTGGCTTATCTGTCATTACATAATGTTCCGTTTTCAACAGATTCGCGTGGTTCAGCTTCCTCTGGGCGAAAGATGCTGTAGAGTAATGTCTTTCAACAAAAGGGATTCCAATTCTATAGTCACTAATTACTACCAGTCTGGTTTGTACACGATGAAAGAGAGTGTCATGATCGAGCTGCTGATGATGATAATAGACGAACCGCTTTTCGACGTCTTGCGTACAAAGGAGCAGCTCGGATACCACGTGTTCGCCACGCTCAGGGACACGTTTGGTATTCTCGGCTATTCGATATCTGTCAACGCCCATGCGAACAAGAGCACGACGAGTCACGTCGACGAACGGATAGAGGCCTTCATAAGACACGCCCATGAAATCTTGAACCGCATGTCGGCTAAAAAGCTGTCCGGCATTAAAAACGACCTGATAAAACTCAAGCAGTGCGGGGACGTGCTGTTGGCCGAGGAAGTCACTAGGAATTGGGAGGAAATCGTCAGTGAACAGTATTTGTTTGACAGGTGCTTCAGGGAAGTCGAAACCATTGAAGGCGTTAAAATACAGGAGATAAGGAAGTGGTGGAAGGAGAGTAATCACTGTGATCAGAGTTCTCTTTGTAGGAAATTGAGTGTACAGGTCGGTTCCATTATTTTTCTGTCACTGGATGTCACTGGCTTTTCTCCAAAACAACACATCATATCATAAAAGATTTACTCTGGTGAAAATTTTAGTATATTAAACTGATAAACTGAATGTTTAGATCATTTTGTGTTGATTTAAAAAAAATTGGTATCTAATATTTTTTTAAGTGCTTGAATGCCAGGTTATTACATCTAAAACGTTTTTGTGCCTCCCTGTATATTATTTTTGTAAAAAAGTAATATCTACTACCATTTTTTTACATTAATTTCAACTAAAAAATATTTTTTGCTTGGCCGTTTCGGATTTCTGTATTTCACTAAATGTATTTCCTCAACATTTTTGTTAGTGAACTATCAGAAATTTTAGATTCATTGCCAGTTGATCGGATGAAAACATAGTTCAAGAATGTAAAAAATAATTTTTCTCATTTTGGAAATAAAACATTATGTAAACTTAGTTGCCAGATGCTAATAATCGGCTGCCAGTCGTCATCGTTAGGCAGGTTATGAATTCCTTCCTTTTTTAGGTTGTTGGTTACGCCGCAGCAGAGCAAAGTGCAACTTCTTTGATAGATGACCATGAAGGTAGGTAAAACATCCTAAGCAGAAATTTTTATAACAAAAAATTTCGCAGGAATGAAGTGTCCAGCCAATATGAAATTTTGTCTCCAGTTTGCCGAAGCTGACACTAAAAGACAAGATTACTTTATCAAAGACATACCACAGTTTAAACAGAAGCTGTTTTTGTACCCAATAGCCGAAAAAAAATGACCTACTGTGGCCTTGAATTTGTACATTGTTAACTGTAATTAAACATGTCAAAGAATAAAAAAAAGGTACTGTTATTTGATTGTTTTGATTATGCTGTTTTATTTTTAGTAAGCCAAAGAAAAAATCGTCTTCAAAGGAGGTGTAACTTCATTTATATTGACACTAAGTGTCAATTAAAAACTGTATTGTCTGCTTTAATATTTTATAATTAACTGATTTTACTGATTATTTTAAATTATTTATATTTACAGTTTTAGTTCCCCAGTTTGATGATTTTGATCTAAACATTTGGCTAATTGCTTATCACATATAGTCAGGGTAAGTTTTAATAACGTTTGTTTGTCCAATGTTTTGCTCTTAATAATTTTTGGTAAGGTGGTATAGTCACAACGAACTAGTTAAATTTTTTAGTCTTTCATAAATGAGTAACTTTTTGTCTAGTCGACTTTTTCTGTGCAACACAGTGTAGCATAAAAACAATTTGCATTTCTATTATTTTGTTGACATCTCTTTTATTTTTATTAGTAACTTTTTAATTTATAATTACCTAATTATTGAATCAATTTTATTAAAACATACCTTAATCTAAATTGATTGTTAACAGACATGAAATGCCTTAGTGTGCTATGCATTTTCTATCAAACTCAAAATCTATATTACCATGGTAACGATCGGAGTAAACTTTCAACATCCATCAACCTACAAAAATGTGACAGTGACATTTCCCACCATACAAGTGTTCCTTTATTTTTAAATATTATACCAATTTATACACATTATTGTTTATTTATTATTTCTTTTACAAAAATGCCTAGGAAACTATTTCAGGTTCAAATTCAGCTGGATGTGCAAGCGGTATGATGATTCTCCTGTAAATTGCAATTGACGGAACTTTTTTCCCCAGATAACATGCCCTGGCGTTTGGTTGTGCCCGAATGGAAAGGTCTCTTTACAAGTGCACATGCTGGATTCCTGTGTCCAAACGTCAATTTTGGAACCGGTTTTTCCCCTGCTTTGCCACGAGAAATTTCTGTTCTGCAAGGTGTTTGACGACGCACGAGGACTGAGCGATATACAAAAACTTCTCAGTATTACCTCCGTCCCTTAGTTTTACTCGTCACCGTTCTCTTGGATTTCAGATAAAGAACACTTGTATGCGGAATTGATACAGTGGAAGAGCTCAGACACTGGCAATCTACTGGCTACATTTCAGTCCTCGTTAGCAGATGTTTTGTACCCGAAAACTGCGGAAGGTGCCGTGGCCGGTGTCGACATTGATCTGTTGATGGAACCGACAAAAATATTTCCGGTAGGATGTAGCAGCATCGATGGTATCGTTGATTGCCCGTTACTCATTTCCAGGGTATAATAGCTCCTAAAATTGAAGTCGCCACGCGAACTACAGTTGAAGAAACGTTATGTACGAAATTGCACCACAAGAAATGCAGTGCTTTTGTAGTAAATCCCAAGGTGGTTCAGTCCGAGAATGAAAAGTGCAATGCTAGAGGTTTACCGAGACGGCAGAAGAAAGTTTGTCATTCCATAGGCTATCACATGTAAGCATGATGAAAAATTATATTTCTGCTTTTTTCAAAGAAACTAAACACTAGTGGTTCCCATATACAGGGTGGGTCAATTAAAAAGACTATTTGGTTGTCTGCTGCAATCTGCAGAAGGTTAAGATGAATTTTTTCTACTATATACTTGCTCAAAAATACAGGTTCCATTTTTAGCCGACTATTTACTTATTCTATGGTAATTAATAATCATTTGCTCTGGTCAATCTACTCAAACCCCATGACTGGTTTCACCCTTGTTTGGGCTCCTCAGCACCATCTAGGTGGAACTTAGTTATATTTTTCTCGCATTAAAAGTATAATTTAAACAATTGTTCACTTTATATGCCTGTTGAATTTAAAGCATTCATTTGTTTCACTCATACTTTGTTATATCATTTAATTTAAAGATTGCTTCATGCTTTGCTTTCAAATGTTTACATTGAATTAAAATGTTTGTTGCACATACGAGAGAAAGTTTTTTCATGTGTGCGTGAATTTTTATAGAATTTTAATTGGTGAATGCTATTTTTGAGGCCTTCATATTTTTCTGTAATTCCATTTATGAATTCCTGAATGGATGATATATAGAAGTGTGTTGCTTTATGTACATATTAAAATTACAAAATAGATAACAAAACCTGTATTATCGACACCTTTAGAAAAAAAATACTAATGCCTTTTTCAAGTCATCTATCATTCACCAAGTATATTGATGCATATTTATTAATAGAGGGCACCATTATCTAAATTACCATCCTTATATATGTATGTCTCATAGATTTGTATCAAAAAACTTAGTTCTAGAAAGTGTGAACCAGCAAAAAAAATGGTTAAGCGTCCCGCCTTCTGTTTTCGAAAGGCCGAAGAAAGTTTAATCTCGAGGAAACCGCAAGGTCTTCAACAAGCGGAACCTCTATGTAAATTCTGGTACGTGATTGACGATTTCACAACCCCAGATGACTTTTCTCGGTTGTTCTTATAGCATTCAAGGATCACAGGTGTCGTACAAGCCGCCACCCAGTCCTGTTTCGTCACCCAAAAGGACGTACTCAAAATTGACACGAGACTTTTTAAGAAGAAATCCGAGAAAACCTTCCCCTCCAGAATGTTAGTTCTTGTGTACAGTTTTGTGATAATTTGAGTCGAACCTCATTTTGTTTAGTTCCGAGATGCATCTGTACCGCTGGCCATTCAGAACCAAACTGTCCAGTTTGCGCAAAATATAAAACGTATTTTAATGAAACACCAATTTGTTCATCACCCAGATGCAGAATTAAGGTAAATGTGCAAGTGAGATAACAAAAATTAAAAGTTATGTTTGCAGGATTGTACTTGCTTCTCCCCACGTATTTGCGGTAGATGTTGTGAACCAACAGTACATTTATATGAATGCAAACCGTATGGTAAGGACGCTGGTACACTAACATGTCTTGATGAAATCAACAAACAAGATGACACAGAAAATCTTGTGTTTGTGTTTCACTGTCGAAGAAAAGTTTAGCAGGTGATATACACAAAAGATTAAATAAAACACTAAATGAGTCCTGCAAAGAAGGATGCACATGTTTGGAAGATTACTGGTAAACTGTAATTACTTAGTGTACTAAAGTATTTAATTTGTTTTTTTTTTATTAGGTCAACCAATTCTACTTGTGCTTGCCCGAAGACATTGGGGAGTAATTCCCAGACAAGACAATTTTACAACACCTTAGATACATTTTACGAAAAGCTATATAAGAAAGTTCACGACAGAGCAAATCGTGAAAAGAATGTTAGAGTGTGTTCACCTTTATGTGGTGCTTGCTAAATAAGAAATAATGAAAGTAGGCAATAAACGCTTTTACCTGTAAACAAACATCTAGGGAATTATTAATAAATAATCTTTATTTCAACAATAAATAATCAACTAGAAATAGCTACACATAATAGGTTGGTCTATGTTGAATGATTCAAAACTTATGTTACATAGTAAATTGGAGTACTTGTTTTTTTAAGATCATGCATATTTTTTGCAGGTTTGTTATATTTATTTCCCACTAAACTTTAATCAACACACATTCATTTGCTAATACATTTCAACATTGCAAGTTCACTTGTTGATATATGTAATATGAACATTGACATTTTTAGGTTTCCATGGTCTACTATGGCCAGCCAACACCATTTAGTGGTATCTATACATATATGTATAATTCCCATGCACAGATGTTTACAAGCATATAAAATTGTTCAATGAAAAAATATAATAGGTTTTTCAAATTAGAACAAATGTTTTAAAATTTTTAGCTTTTTGAAGATACTTAAATTGTTGAAAAGAGACAGATAGTCATGAGTCTCTAGTTTTTTCATATTTATATTTAGCAAAAGATTATTTTGTTAGTTTTAAACAGTTGTAGAATCCTCCATAATATTTCAGAACCTTCTAAAAAATATTCTACAACTTTCTAGATGCTTAGAAGTTATTTGCGAACATTGAGTATGGAAAGCTATGAATAAAATCAAAAGATTTAGCTATTCTCTTTTCCAATGCTTTAAAGTCTTAAAGTGGTCTTAAATTCAAGCTGGAAAGATGGAGTTTCACTTTGTTAAAAGCATTTATTACTGAAAGTGCTTCTATGAGTTATTAGATCGTTTATAAAATACATGGTGATTATTTGTCAGGTATGACAGTTATAATAGTTGGAAACAAAACGAGAATGCTCTATCAAAAATTGCAGTACCAAATGCTTTGGATTCCTACTTCATTGAATGATTTCTGTAATAATATGCAATTCTGCAAGTTTTTCTCTCCATTCTTACTTAGTTTTCATTATTTCATGATTCTATTTATAATATTCAGAAAATTTAGTAGAGCTGACCACACCGGTAATGTGTGGCAAGTGACACTTGACAGCTTCTCAATGGGCTTGACAGTTCTCATCAGAAAGCTGCCAGGTTGTCTGTCAAAAATAAAATTACGCTAAAAAAATATGAAACTACAATGTTAACTTAAAATTAGTACGTATGAAGCTAAAAACAGGAACTTTTGTCAATATTAATGTTAGAAGATATACAAAATACATAGTTGGAAGAAGTTTGAGGCATTGGCTGGTCGGAATGGCCTTTTTTCTCGTCTGTTAACTTTAAATGAAGAGACCCAACAACATAATACTCTTGAGGGTATGGCAATTGGCAAAAGGGGTCTTTAACCGCATAATTTTCTCGTCAACACAATATAAGGTGTTAGATATTGCACCACCCCAGCTTCGGGCTTCTCATCAATGAAATGACGTAACGCAACCCGCATTGGTCCTTCGACTAGTATTTATTCACGTGACCTTTGGCCAATGGCGCGACCGGTTCATGTCGATTTTCTTCGGACACCCTCGCGTGTGAACTGGCAACAGCGTGAGGTGTCATTCCGAAATGTGTCCCAGTGCTGGTTGAACGTCGTGGGTTTGTTTTAGTTGGGAAAAAACTTTATTTTGCTGGACGGTACCACCACCGGCCGAGTAAATGTTACCGGGTCGTCATTAGATGTGCTTTTCTTTACCGGTGATAACCAGCAATCATGCCGATGACAGCTGAATGCGACTACGACGTGGTGTCGAAGGAGAACATGTTAACTCTTCTGCGGAGCGATTCCAAGACTCTGGTCATCCTGGACTGCCGCAGTTCGAACGAATATGACGAGTCGCACATCAGGGGTGCGGTGAATTTTTCTATACCTTCGATCATGTTGAGGAGGTTGGCCGGTGGTAAAATAGACCTAGCCGCCACCATCAAGTCCAAAGAGCTGAAGACCAAGGTGTGCAGCACCTACAAGGAGAATCTGTTCGTCCTTTACAACGATGCACTGGGGGTTCAACAACATTTCAATGAATCTGTGTTAAATGTATTGTTGAGGAGGCTGACGCAAGATGGTTGCCGCGTCGCATGTTTAGAAGGTTTGTTACCTATTTTTTTACGTTAGATACTGTTATTGCTAGGGGTGATGTCGCTTTTCCGCACCACCTACGCTTTTCCTTCCGCATGGGCTCTCGCTGAGCCCAGCATCCCTTTAAAAACGCGTTGGGATGGCTGTTGTTTTGATCTACAGGTATAGCGGACCAGCTCATAGTTGGACGGTAACGAGAGCGTTATTTGTTTGGACGGCTGTTTTAAATAACTCGTACGCGAAACTAAATAGGTAACCATTGATTATTTTCATAGATGTGGTGTTGGTATTTCATTCATGACGATAGATTAGTAGCGACGACGTTCTCAGTGCTTCGTATCCTTGAACGACGGAAAAAGTTCAACTCGTTGCGTTTTGCGGTTCTAAATGCTATGTAAATATACCCTTTTAAACTCCTAGGCTGCCATTGTAATGGGTACTTACTTACTTAGTCCATAATGTAAATTCAATTAGTAACTGGAAAATCGTTCATACAGGACGCACCAGAACAAATAGGAAAATAAAAAATGAGATTATTTGCATAAAAATAGGCTGATACCAAATTTCATTAAATTACTATAGAAGATCATTAATGACGGTCCCTGACATGGAAAGACACAAAACATGAAAATAATCAAATGTTTATTTGTCGACACAGTCCCTTTGAACTTCGATGCATTTGGTCCAACGATGTTCCAATGCTCTGGTTCCTCTAGAGAAGAATTCTTGTGGTTGGTCCACTAACCAGTCGTTTACTGCTGTCATCACTTTATCATCATCGTCACATCTGGTCCCACATGGATACTCTTATCAATTTCGGAATAGAAAGTAATCGCTGGGAGCTAGGTCTGGTGTATACGCAGGGTGTTCGTGCAATTCAACTCCTGCGTCGTGAATAGCATTCATTGCAATATGGCTTTTGTGTACAGGAGCTTCGTCCTGATGGAACGTCCCTAAAAATTGTGGTTATAATTTTACCAGCAGGGGCCACAACTCGAAATTTGCGTGGTGTGATGCCACTCCATTCTTTGTTGTTTTCACTCTGGGTCAAAGTGGTGGACCCATGTTTCATCAACATTTATAAATCGAGAGAGAAACTCATCCGGGTCTGCTGGAAACTTTGCTAGACTGGCTTCAGAATGCAGGACTCACGAACGTTTCTGATCCGGCGTCAACMTTCTAGGGACCCAGCGTGCAGATAACTTTTTAAGTCTGTAGTTTCAGCTATCCGACGAATGGTCATTCGCCTATTTGTCATGACCATTTTATGTACACGACTAACATTTTCCTGATTAGTGACAGTTACTGGTCGTCCGGCACCCTTTGCATGTTCACACGTTTGTCTTCCTAATTTAAATTCTCGAGACAAATTTTTTACCACTTGATGGTAAGAAGGAGCACTCTCACCTAATGCACCCCCCCATATCTTCATGAATTTCTTTTGGCGACAACCTTTCCTTTTGCAAATATTTTATAGCTGCGCCTATCTCAGATTTTTTTAGTCTTTTATATCGTCATTTTTTGTTACATTTTTGTATTGTATATGATTGAGTGGAACTGTCTTGTTGCATCTTTGTCCCTCGGTATTCTCTCTTTAATTTCTTCCCCGTTTGGTTTTTTAAATAATTTGTCATCTTGTTCTTCTTCTTCATCTTGTTACTTCAGAAAGGCGTAGATTATCCCCACTCAAGTATCGAGAAAGGTTTTCCACCTTTTTCTCCCCATTTTCCCCGCTGTAATTCCTGAAAATCGAATTCGGTCCGTGGCACCTCGGAAAATTAATCGTCCGCCGACCTAACGAGGCTTTCCACTCGCCAGGAGATGGGTGCAGCAGCCAGAAACAAGGAAAAGGGGGAAGGTCAGCATTCGGCCCGCTGCCGCCCACGTTCGCAAGGATCGCGGGGGCGGCGCGGCGCGTGGGCCACCGGCGATCTCGTCTCCCCCTCGTAACCCCAAACCGGTCGACGAATTCAAGGGCGCCCCCTCGCCGTCGAAATCCCGCCGCCCCCGTCGTCGCAGGTTCTTCCCCCGGCATGCGGCAATTGTTAACGGAATCGCAATCTAGATCGGCACGGGGCGCGTGGGTGGCTTTTCGATTTTATGAATGACCGAACGTGGAGGGAGAAAATCCCCGAGTGCGTGTAGGAAGGGAACGTCGATTCGAAACCGGGAATGCGACTGGCTGGATTTGGGTTTTGGGGATGCTTTTTCCGTGTCGTGCCTACGTGCACTTTGCGGGGAAACAATAATTAAAAAATACTCCTGGTAGGCAATGATTTTTTAGAGAAGTACACAAGATACAAAGTGCAGAGAATAAAAGAAATAGTAGAAAAAGCCAAAAGGGAGGCATGGGAAGAATTTCGGACTAAAAAGGAGGAAAACAATTACAGAAACCATTTTGCTAAAAAACTCCCGAAATGATAAAAAATACACTGCAGGTCAGATAAAAAACAAGCAAGGGAAAGTACTGACAGACGACAGTGAAATAACGAACAGATGGAAAGAATATTTGGAAGAGCTACTTAACCCAGAAAGTGAAACAAATTGTACAGAAGACGGAGAAACGAATTATAAAGGTGTTTGCAGATGAGCCGTGCAGAATACGAAGAGCAGCTACAACAAAATGTAGAGTTGTGGGAGAAAGAACTAACAAAACGTAAAATATTAATAAATACGAACAAAAAATGGTCAACGATGGTCATAAGAAAGGAGAACAAAAGGATAGACATAGCAATAAATGGGAAACAAATAGAACAGGTTAAAAGTTTTAAGTACCCAGCAGCTACAATTCAAAGCAAAGGAAGTATGGATGAAGAAATAAATGAAAGGATTACTAGTGCAACCCCTAACTAAATAGGACGTTAATAAGTAAAAAGGAAATAAGTGATAAGTCAAAAATGACGGTATACAAGACCATTTATAGACCAATATTGACATATGGTAGTGAAAGTTTGGTGCTAAGTGATAGACTTCTAAGTAGACTTCAGCAACAGAGGTGAAATACTTAAGACGTGTTAAAAGAGTGACTAGAACGGACAGAATACGAAACGACAGTCAGAGAAGAAGTGGAAATAGAGTCGATTAAACAATTAAACAACTGTGGCAGAAAATAAAGCAGAGACATCCAATTTATTTGGAATTCCAAAAACAACCATGTGCCAGTTCGTGAAATTTGGACCGTCACAAAGAAAAATTTGATTGGATAAGGCAACCTTGGAATTCAAAAAGAGCTGTGTTAAATTTTATGGAAAAAAACTGTGCCTACAGTTAGCTTATTGTACAGAGATTCGCACATGAATAAAATCTGAAAACGAATAACATTTAAAACCGAATCGATTATTATTCGGGACAATTTTGAACGAATATTCGCACTATTGTTTTCGAATGACGAATATATTCAATACAAATAGATGACACTGCTCGTAGTTGTAATAATAATACTGATCTTTATTAATGAATATAGCCATTCAGGTTTTAAATCTGACTTACAGTATAAGAATAACTGTAATAAAAAAATAAGTAATATAAATGGTACCCCAACAGATAAACAAACACCAAAAATTTTTGATATTTGCTAAATCTGAATGCAGTAAACCAATATTGATTTTACCAGACATGTTCTTCTTGTTATGTTTCTGCAGGTTCATAATGCTTTCGTTCCTCTACTGCTAAATTGAAGGTGGAAATCTGAATAATTAGTTATTTACATGGCCTCGTAAAAATAAATTTGAACGTTTTTGTTTTTTAACTCTTTCCAAATTTTGTAATGTCGGTTGTATCTCTCGAGATTATCGTTATCATTAATACTTGTTGCTTGAAGTTAGGATTGCTGGAATCTTTTTACAAAATACATCAGTATTTTTTTAAGTCACWCGTTKCTTTCTGTTTTGTGATTTCCAGTCTTCAATCTCTCTAGTTCTGTWATTGATGAAGAATCGATGTAATTGCTAAAMAATTACTACATTTTCTGGAAAAGTGTACCTGTTTTTACAATCTAAAATCTGTTTTAGCTTAATCCCAAAATGCTGTACGACAAAGGATACACTCGTACACTAACAGATGTTAATTTGCGTAAAAAGGTGGGTGGTATGTAATACCGTGTCCGCTAGGTGTACGTCGTCTGCAGGCAGATTAATTCAAGAAGCCTGAATTCCTCCCGTACATCGTCGAGTTTGATAAATGACGTTTTGTGGGCGGTGAACTTTGACGACGTCTTTTATCCGGGGCATTCCACAGCTTAACGAAAGGTGATGGGTCACCGGAATAAAATAATCGCAACCATCACTAGCTTTGTGACTAACGATCCATTTAACCCATTAATTAAACGTAATTTTTAAGTGACAGGGCACGTAAACCCGCATAGCAGCTGTGCTATTGCTGCTAGCAAATTAATGTTGACGCTTCGGATAAAACAAACTCAACCTTTCTTAGTGTGGGAAAGTTAACAATGAACTGGAGTTCTTGAAGTTAGTATGCAATTTAAAGATACCGCTAGATGTGACTCCTTTAGATTTTTTTGTTGCCAGGAATCATTGCATTAGAGTTGCAATAACTAAATCTCACAATTATTTAAAAACCTGCAGGCCATCATTGACTCTATACAGATATACCTAAACAATTCTATCGCGAAACACCATGAATAATTGACGGTTCAAACTGTGGCTGTCAAAAACGCCGATAAGGGCCAGTCACAATTTTTTTCTGAGGCTGTTTTCGAGGAGGTTTGTGACGAAGTACGTAAGCGTCAACTAAGAAAGAATTACCGAATTATTCGTACTGGTTTCTGTAAATTTCAAATGAACAGACTTTAGCTGTTTCTCAGGTGACCTGTATTGGCAAAATATCGTCCAGGTTGGGGTCTTTAAGATGCTTCCGTGCACTCGTATACCAAATTGCTATTGCCATTTTTAACGACCGTACAGGAAGCGCGGCAGATGTACTCCGCGTTGAAACGGGCGTTGTGTATTTAAAGGATGCGCGTATATTTAGCTTTGGACAGGAAATCCGCTGGATGATCGATTCATAGAAATATTCGAGGAAATCGTGCCATCATGCGACGTCCTTGAGCTCATCGAGCCAACACAATCGGACCATTCATGAAAACGATAAAACTATCTGAAGTGCCGCGATTATAAATCTATATATTTATCAACTAGTTGTCAGTTTTCCTCAAAAACAAAAGTATCCACAACTGATTGACAACTTTGAACTCGTGATGTAGATTGGAGGAAATGATGTGGAAGGCTAGCACCGACGCAACAAGACCAATGGGAATGACCACCCTTAAATAGAAACGAAGCTTACACTCTTTTGTTGCATTATCCAGCGGACCATCAGCAACTTGATTTATTGTTAACTGCCCGTTTTTGCTTGTTCCAGATGGATTTTCTAGATTCAGGGCCGCCTATCCAGAATGGTGTGATAGCTGTTCGGATGGCAACGCAGGAAGGGAGACCATGCCCGCTGCTGCCGGACCGGATCCTCTTCCTCTGATGGGTCTTCGTTCTCTCAGGATATCGGCCGCGCCATTACACAGGCCGCACAGAAGCTGTGATAGCTTATCATCTGCCGCTAATAGTTCTACGGATAGTTCAGATACTGACGATAGATGCGACAGTTCCTTAGGTATGTTCAAGTTAATTACGGCCCCTGACATAGGAAGACACAATACATGAAAATAATGTTTATTTTTCGACGTGGTCTCCTTTAACTTCGATGCATTTGGTCCAACGATGTTTCAGTGCTCTGATTCCTCTAGAAAAGAATTCTTTACTGCTCTCATCACTTGATAATCATCGTCATATCTGGTCCCACGTACATAGCTATTCTTTCAATTTCGGAAATAAGAAGTAATCGCTGGGGGCTAGGTCTGATGAATACGCAGGGTGCAATTTAAATCCTGCGTCGTGAATAGCATTCATTGGAATATGGCTTTTGTGTACAGGAGCGTTATCCTGATGGAACAAAATTCCTTTCCTTCATTTTACCCGTCTTTTTTGTTCGATATGCTCGCGCAATTTGAAATTAAGTTGGCATAGTAAAAAMCACGTTCCAAAAAATCAACCATTAAAATTTGGTTCGCATCCCAAAAAATTGCGGCCATAATTTTACCAGCAGAGGGCACAACTCGAAATTTGCGTGGTTGAGGAGAACCTCCATACTCTGTTGTTTTGACTCTGGGTCAAATTGGTGGACTCATGTTTCATCAACAGTTACAAATCGAGAGAGAAACTCATCTCACGTTTCTGATCAGGCGTCAACATTGTAGGGACCCAGCGTGCAGATAACTTTTTAAGACCTAAAATATCTGTTAATATTTTCCTATGGTGCCATATGAAAAGTCTGTAATTTTAGCTATCCGACGAACGGTCATTCGCCTATCTGCCATTACCACGATTAACATTTTCCAGAATAGTGACAGTTACTGGTCGTCCGGCACCCTTTGCATGTCCACACGTTTGTCTTCCCAATCTAAAATCGAGACATATTTTTTACCACTTGATAAGAAGGAGTACTCTCACTTAATACGAGCACCGTATCTTTATGAATTTCTTTTGGCGACATCCTTTTCTTTTGCAAATATTTTATAACTGCAGCAAGACAATCTGGGTGCCTCGACAAGTCATTAAAGAGGACCGTTTTTTTCCAGCCACCGATGGGTTAATTCCTTGAGACGTAATTTTATATAGGGGGTAAAAAATATTTCGGCAGCATGTTCATGTATAATTAAAAAAATACATTTGCATTATTTCAGTCACAACGGCTTTAACCAATTGTGCATAAATATGCCGCCGATGTTCAGAGCCATTTTATTTTAGGTTGATAAATAATGTGGGTTCTAGAAATAATCAACGAATTCCACAAAATGAGCCGATCTAACTAAAGCACATAGTGTATACGATCATGTCACTTTTTCTGTCGCGAGCTGCCGGACTGGAATTGTTAATAAAAAAAAATGGAGCGCCATATACTGAAAGCCATTTCCATAATTGAGTATTCTTTTTCTTTGTTTTTTAAAATACGCCTTGACCTGTTGAACCGCGTTTAATATATACGTCGCGATTTTGACTATCAAAAAGAAAGCGTTCTAGTGATACCAAAATACCATCTGGTTACCCGTTTATGAATGACCACCTAGCTCACGACCTTGGAGCATCGTAATTATAAACAAATGCTTTCCGTTCAATTCATTCATGTATACCACTGGTAGTGGGGAACCTCCCGTACAACAATTTTTCCGTTCGTTACAGGTTTAGAGGATGACAAGGAATTTCCCGTTGAAATTCTTCCGTACCTTTTTTTGGGAAACGCCGCCAACAGTGAGGACAGCCAGGCCCTGGCCAAACATAGCATACAGGTATGGAAAATTGCACATCGGCTAAAAGGTTTTGGTGCATTATGCTCTTTTCTTGCAGTATGTTCTTAACGTGACGCCGGATTTGCCTAATCATTTTGAAGACTTGGGAAGCATCAAATATATGCAGATTCCGATAACGGATCATTGGTCCCAAAACTTGGCCAGCCATTTTCCTAAAGCCATAGAGTTTATAGGTAAGTAAAGAATAATGATGGTTTTTTTTTCTTCATAAAATCACGCAATGTTACTCTTTCATCTCGAACTTTATTTCTTCCACAAGTAATATTCAAATTTCTCAGTATTTTATACTGGATAATTAAAATATGTTGAATAAAACCGGGCTAAGTATCGATCCTTGTGGTGCTCCACTTGTGCTTGCACTTTGATTTCAAGTCTTTCGATATTTTTTACTAGCACCTCATGTTTGAAGAGATCAAAAGCTTTCTGAACACCTGAACAAAGAACCTGTATCTATACGTATAGGTAAGTTTGAATTCAGGTCTTCTTGCTCCGCGTTTATTAATGGATTCTTGTAAGCAACAGCAAATTGCAATCTGGGTCGGTACCTTAAAATAAATTAATTTTAAAACTTTTTCTTCGAGTTTCTCTTTAACTTTTCTCAAGGTTCAAGTATTCAATTCTCAATTGTTTCGATGCGAAATCAATATGTAAATGCAGTTGTAGTATCAGGTTTAAAAATAATTAATTCAGCAACGCAAGGTAGTTTTTGGTGTTCTCTTGGACAATTCTTGTCAAAATAGTTAATAACACAGTACATTGTAATAGACTGTAAGCAAGATCGAAGCAGTATTTGGTAAAAACAGGTATTTTTTCGACAGAGTGTGAAAAGGTCAAACTTAATGTATCGTTGGCTATTAAAAAAAAAACTTCAGTCGATGAGGAGGCTACATTCAACGTATAGAAGGCTATGGGGGAGTAACAGAATTACAAACTCTTGAAAATCTCTTGTAAATTCGTATCAGCTTGATAGCGAAAATGGAAAAAAGTATCTTACCACTAATCCGTCTGGTAAAGTCTTCAAACTTGGCCACTGAATGTCTGGTGTGGTATTATTGGTGAGCACATTTTCATCGATGGAAATTTGAATGCGGTCAAATATTTACAGCTCTTGCGCGGACACATTATACCAGAACTTATTCGCCTGTTCCCTAATCGTGAAAATGCTGCGCGTCCTTCTGATTAAGCAAGATGGTGCATCGCCCCATTTTGCAGTCAACGTTCGTGGATATTTGAATGCAATATTTCCAGATAGATGGATTGGTAGGCGCGGAGCGATAGAATGCCCAGCACGTTCCCCTGATTTGACTCCGCTTGATTTTTTCCCGTGGAGGTATTTGAATAATCGTATTTATGCTGATCGGCCACTTAATGCAGGAGATTCAAAAGGACGAATCAGGCCAGAAATACAGAACTTACTTTTATATGGTACAAAGAACATTATAAAACTTTTACTCGAGACTGCATTACTGCCAGGAAGTAAATGGGGAACATTTTGAGCATCTTCTATAATGTGAATCTGAAAAAATACTGCATTTTTCACGGAATTTTGTTTTAATTATCCATATCCTGCTGGTTCCATGCTTTGTAGTGACCCTGTATTTTGAAAGATATGCGTGGCGCCCTGTTCATATTTGGCCCGACGCTCGCATTATTAATGTGACGCAATAACAGGTTCGCCTTCTTGATCACGCATTAAAACCCAGCAAATACGGCCTTTTTCGTGGTCGGTTGGGCCGTGAATTCATTATTATTATTTGGGCGCGTGGGCGTTTGTAGCATGGGCGTCCGAAATTTCGCATCCGCCCGACGTCGGCGTCCGCAAAATCAATACCCGACAACACCGCTGGGCCAGCATGGAAGAGCCGCACACACGCCAAGCTGCTGCCGCCCCCGTGCTTCCATTCACGGCGGTCATGAATGAGCGGAGGGATGTAGGTCACCCGGGAACGGTTCCATTCAAAGCGGAGCCCCGCGATCGACATGCTAACGGGGGTGGTTCGTTAAAGAAGGCGGCTTGTGTACTTAAAGGGGACCACGCGATGGAATATTCAAATTGGGTATCCAGGTGGCTCATCGAACGGAAAAGGATTGGGGTCAGGGGGGGTAATTCTAAATGGAATTTGCCAGTGGCATGAAGAAACTACACGGCGGGGTCAAACGGAAATCTTAAGATCTAGATCTAGAAGGCTCTTTTAATGACACGTCGCAGGAACAAAACAAAGTATCGTCAACTTGCAGTTTAAAAATGAACAGCATACTCTCATTCATTTCTTGTACTATCAAAGCACAAAACCCATTGATATTCATCGTAGAATGAAGCTACAATATTGAAATTCATGTTAATTCATGTGGTGGTGACTGGAAACGTAACCGTCATTTTGGCGTTTAAGATATACCAGCAACTGTATAGTGCTTCGTAGCATTGAATACACAGACCAGAGTGTTGAAGCTTTAAGAGTTTTCACCTTTAAGAATATTTAAAATTAGTTCTTGTAATAAATTTCATAAATGGAACAAACCTTTTCACCTCTTGCACATTGTTTTCATTTCTCCAGAGACAAAACTGTTGGTAAACTTTGTCGTACTTTGCTTTGGACTTTGTAGGTAGCAAACTTGACTCTGCTTCTGATACTAATACGAAAATTTCGTCTTTAATTTCACTCGATTGATTCATTTTGCGGTTTGCAGGAAAGCTTCATCTAAAATTATTTATGTACTATTGTGATGTTTTGTTTCTATGCCGACAAGTTTACACAAACTTGAGAACAGGAAAAACAATTTATTTTTAAAATTACCGTGAATTTCGTGATATAGGTACGCGAAATAAATACGTGTTTCACGAGTAAGTAAAGTGTGTATTCTAGCTTGTGAAAGCTGGATTCGTGGCCAATAGATGACCCTGATGGTGTCACATCATTCTCTTCTTTTTTGTTTGTTTTACAAATTTTTCGGTTGAGCTAAGTCCATTGATTCATGTGATATAAGACAACTCTTTTGTTTACATTCTGGGTTTAAGATGGAGCTGGTACATTGTGATCGCTTAAGCGTGTACCGCGGGGATCCCCAATGAAAGGTGGGGGTAGTGTTACGTGCAGCGCCATCTGTAGATCGGAGTTTCCGAGTTGCAGGCTCGTAGATGCGATGTTAAGAGAGAAGGCACTGCAAGTAGTTATTCTAATAACAGCTAGAAGGCGGGAATGGCTATGGAATATACTCGTAGTCGAAGTACATACTTAAATGAATTAGTAGTGTTTGGAACCAGTTGTATTTAGACTTGGTGATTTGACACTAGCGTTTTAAATAAAAGAAATAAGTAGGTCAGAAATCCGCAGTTTTCGAACCATAGTCGTAACACTATAATATAGCAAACTTGATCGCATTTATTTCAAGAATTGCGCTTTCTTGAGAAGTTTTCTCCTCCAAACCAAACCTTGCGAGTTTGAGCACTACTTTTATGATATTTTTCGAACAATAACTGAAACTCTTTCGTATAGAATGATGGCTAGATCGTTCCAATGCTACTCCACAACCCAACCTTCTTGTGTGTTACAGAAGAAGCTAGGTCCCGCGAGAAAGGCGTCCTCGTCCACTGTCTGGCCGGCATCTCCCGTTCCGTGACCATAACGGTCGCCTACCTCATGTACAGGTTCTCGCTGAACCTGAACGACGCCTTCAACCTGGTCCGCGAGCGGAAGTCCAACATCGCCCCCAACTTCAATTTCATGGAGCAGCTGTACAACTTCGAGAAGGAACTGAAACTGGACGTGTCTTCCAAGAGCCCCGCCACCCTGCTCGACCAGATCAGCCAGGAGCAGAAGAACAGGGGCAACAGGCAGCAGGAACGGTCCAAGCAGGCGAGGCCGTGCCCCAACTGTCGGCTCGCCGAGGGCTGCAAGTGCAAGCAGCACACGGACTTCCTGAGTCCGCTGGCGCACATCGGCGTCAGTCCCGATTCGGGCATCGAGTTCGACAGATGGGCGTCGAGTACGCCGGGTGAATGAGATGCCAAGGGGGGGTCTCAGTGGCACTTCCACTATCAGTGAATTGTAGTGTTGCTGTTATCTCCCCTTTTCCCCGAGAATCGTGTGTCTTTATAGTAGGTCTGCTCTTCTTCTGCCTTGATAAATTTGATCAGTGGAGGGGTGAAACCTGACATTTTATTTGCCAGTATTAAAGCACTTCCTGTTGGACGGAGAGGTTTTCTTTAGCTTTTGGAACAGGTCGTACCAAATTGTTAATTGATTTTGACGTGTGTCGTCGGAAATGACTTCGGGCCGATCAGAAATGTCCAGTGAGATGTTTAAAGCTTGAGTGTAGACGGTGGCAAGCACAGAAAACGTTGAATTTTAGTTTGTGTCTCTGATGAGGAATAATACCTCGAAACGGCTGTTTATTTTCAATATTCGTATAAACATTCAAGGTACTTTATCAAACTATCATGGAAAGCCCATCTTTTATTTTCTTGCATAGGCAATGTCTTATTTGTGTGCATTCATTTTTTAAATCTGTTTCCTGCTCAATCTCCAGACATTACACTATTAGACCTTTTTTGCTGGGATGTCTATAATGTTCATAATTGTCCACAGACATTTGCAGAGGTGCAAGTAAACATCTGTTTAAAAGTGTTCGAATTATTTGTAGTGTACCTAAAAGTAAGGTAAAAAATAAATACTTACGTCTTCCAAACACTAAAGTAAGCTTTATTCTGGTTTCAATGCCATCTAAAAAACTTTTCTGTCATCTTTTTTTTTTGAAATACAATTGGTTTCTTAAAAAACATCACATTTCTTCCAGTCCCTATAACTCGTTACAAAAAAAATATTAATGTTTTTGATACATAATATTTCATTGACGTTTTTGGTAATAAGCATGAACTCCAAATATGTTGTTCATATTAATTAATATCAACTCATATCTGCAGTTTAGACATTTTAGACTCATTCTTAACGAATACACTGGAAGGCGACTCCTAAAACATCAGTTCATTTTAAACTTAAAACTTCTAACTGCTGCCTTAAAAAATCTAGAATACACCTATTTAATTTTTTGGTGGCAAAGAGTGCCCTCTACTGTGAGTACCTTGTTACTAGATCATTTGTGTCAGAAAATGTAAAACATCATTCTCAAAAAAAAAATGATATCAAAATAGTGTTCACAGGACCCTTAAAATGTGAAAAATTAGTTTATCAACGATTGACAGTTCAAAGCTTGCTCCATAAATTGATGAACTGTTAATCAGCATCTCATTGGTTGTTTCTGAGATCAGCAAAGTTTTTTTGATTTGGATTAAAAGAAATGAAGACTGATAAATGTTATCTGTCTCAAAAGCTAACGTTTCTTATGTCGGCGTTAGATTTATTAATTAACTAGCTAATAACGTAGAGGATTCCTTACGGGCACTTTTTAAAATAAACGGAAGGCTATTGCATATCGAGGAATGCAACATGATTGATACCTAGTGAAATTTATATTTTTGTGGGGTATTCGTGCCAGTGCCATATTTACTTATAAATTAATATCAAGTAGAAAACTTGCCATGAATGACGTATGTCATGGAGTTTTTATAGTCGTAGATTTAATGTAAAAAGTGTTATATTTTTGTGGCATAAAGTATGAGATTTTTAGCATACTGCAATGTAAACATGTTTATAGGTTATTCCTTCGGGATGACCAAGAGAGAGACTATTAAAGGTGCAATATTAAATATGGATTTTACAGACCACACATGTTGTTTAGCTGTTGTTTTGCAGAGGTTGTAGATTGCTGATTGGAGTTTTAATTTTTGAATAATGTGCATATATTAGTCGGGAAACAACTTTTGCCATAATATAGTTAAGAATTAGTTGTATGTGGTAAATTCAAATAATTATGAGAGTACTTACTGCACAGTACAAGCAATTTACCAAAAAATAATTAGCTGAATAAGTTAACACATTACTGTTAGAYAGTAAAGTACGTGYTGTATTATTACTATGAATGTTGTTATTATGAGTAATGGTTTGTGAATTTAAAAATCACATTGTAGAATAACTTTGTGTTGGATATKATATGTATGTGTATTTCTATATTTACAATTTTTCTATTGTAACATTCCTGTCATAACTTTTAACACTTGTTATTGCAAATGAAATATTTATTCTTCCATTTTGTCGTCGACAAACACGGTAAATTGTCATAATAATTGTAAACAATCGTTTTATGATACTTTACGCGTCACTGTTATTTTGTATTTAAACATTTATCAAATTCTTAATATTACTCGATGATTTTTAAATAAATATTTTCGATGTGTATCTACTTAAACCTTTACATATTTTTCCCATTTTGTAAATGAGGCTTTAAGGAATTTTTGGTAATTGTTTTGTGCCATTGTTGTCCCCCAAAATTGGTACTTTGTAGTTTTTCCCATTTTTATAAAATTATCATAACAGTCAGTGATTCTGGAAAGATTTTTTGTATTCGCCCTATAAATTTTCTAGACAATTGCTACCTACATTATTTGTTTTTTCCTGTATGATAAAGGCACATGTATAACACCACGTCATGGGCGTCATTGGTAACGGGCGTACATAAAAAACCGGTCAAGGAAGCCATGGTTTTCTCTAACGCGTAAGACATACTTGATCTGTTTTTTTATGAACAGCTGTTATTATATACCATTAATCACTTCCAGATAATTATTTGCTTATCCTGAAGAACATGTTTTCATAAGATGTTGTTAAATGCTTCGACAATCTTAGTAACAAGTTGTAATATTCTCGATATGAATATTTCATGTATCTGTCGATATATTTCGATAATGAACTTGTGGATTTAAATCGTTTTATGACATTTTGATAGGTACCTAAAGTAGTGGCAGTTTGGCAACATTGGATGAATTTTTGCGTTTCTGTTTTCTTTTTATTTATATATAGATGTAATATAACAATTTTTTACAACAAATTATTAGTTATATGCAGCAAGACTGCACCTGAATCATTTTAAGTACCCATACGATTAAAAAATTGTTATAATATACTAAGGCATTTGCGTCATAATTGACAAATGACAATTACAAAATTGATGTCTGTCATTTATGAGTCACTAGCTTTGACTTCTAATAACACTGTTTCGCTATTGTTGAATTTGTTTTTGTAAATGTAATCAGTAAGAGATATCCGCGGAAAATAATACATTCGTTTTAATTGTCGTGGAAAATTTACTTCTTGAACATGTTGGCATTAATGAATAAAATTTTAGATTGGTTCAGGAGCCTCTTCTGGAAGGAGGAAATGGAATTAACACTCGTAGGTTTGCAGTATTCGGGAAAAACAACCTTCGTCAATGTTATTGCAGTAAGTTATTGTCCATAAATTTCTTTGTTTGCTTAAAACAGCCGTCTGTTGTGCTTTGCTAGTCAGGACAATTCAGCGAAGACATGATACCTACTGTTGGCTTCAACATGAGGAAAATAACGAAAGGAAACGTAACTATCAAGGTGTGGGATATCGGGGGACAACCGCGGTTTCGTTCTATGTGGGAGCGTTATTGCAGGGGCGTGAATGCAATTGTGTTAGTACCGCTGATTGATACCAGATGGTGGCAAATGTAAAGGGTTTTGTTTTTTAACAGATACATGGTGGACGCCGCAGATCAGGAGAAGATCGAGGCGTCTAGGAATGAGCTGCATAATCTTTTGGATAAGCCACAGTTAGCAGGAATACCAGTGCTGGTGTTGGGCAACAAACGAGATATACCGCATGCGTTAGATGAAAATGGCCTTATTGAAAGGATGTGCGTATGAAGAAATACAGTCAAGCGACTGTCTCAATTATCATTATTATTTTACAGGAACTTATCTGCTATACAGGATCGAGAGATATGCTGCTATTCCATATCCTGCAAAGAAAAAGACAACATCGATATAACTCTGCAGTGGCTGATTGCGCATTCGAAATCGGGCATGCGCTAAAGTAAGTCAATGTGCTCTCGTGCATGAGAGGGAAATGCATTTAAGAGCAATCTCATCTACCGTTCACTAACTACGAACGTATGTATTTTATTTTGTTCTTGATGCACTAGCGTAATTGATTTTTGTATGGAACGTAACATATACATATATATTATGCTTGTACCATTGTACGTGAGATTTTTTATAATGACATAATGTTAATCTGAAATATATTGTTGAGGATTTTATTTTTAAGTAGAAAGGTATTGTATATTGTTTGTGATAATTCAATAATTGTAAAGGTATGTTTAGGGCAATATTTTATGTTGAAACCTGACTTTTAAGCAGTTGCTACGAGTAAAACAAATAAATGTGTTGTTTTTATTAAAGTGCACCATTAAGTGCATGAGGAAACATCACTTGTCAAATAGAACAGCATCTTATGATTGTGAGTTGTTTATTTCCCCACTCGATTACATTTTTTCTACCCATAACAGGTTTTTTTTTGTCATTTTCTTCCTCTGTGTCATTTTTTCGTCGTTCACTGACAATAATCTTACTATGTTACTGAAAATTTATAAAATTATTTAAATATTTTTTTTTATTATGCCAGCATATAATTTCTTGTCTTTAATTATTTTTAGAAAAGTTCCTGTAGTTTAGATTTTAATTTTCAAATAGGCTTGCTAGTCTTGTGTACAACTTATAGGTCAATTAAAAAATAACAAAAAATTTGGTGGCATTAATTATTTTAAAAAGGATTTATGTTAAAGCTGATTTGTAATAATTTGGATTTTTGAGTACTTAATTTTTTCAGTGTCAGACTGCAACTTTTTTTCTAATGGGATACCCTTTTTTATTATACTTCTGCATGTCGTGAATTTTAATTCCACTTTATACAACAATGCAGTAGGTCCAAAATGCCCAAGTATTAGACAGTTGTAACACATGTGAAAAGAAAATAATATTGAAGCTAAAAGAGATAAATTCGTGGGATCTTTAATTTTCTTAAGAGTAAAGAAAATACTACCACTTGAAATATAAGTGAGAAATTTTAGGACCTACAAAAATTTATTTTTTAGGGTTTATAATTATAAAACTTGAAACCCAAATAATGTTATTTTTCAAATATAATCGCATGTCTGTTTTTCCATTATTGGATGAAAAACTAAGTTTAAAAAAATAATGAATTCAAGTGGTATTATATTTTGTACAAAATAAATTTAGTATAGGGACTTTTTAATAAAAAGACACATTTTTAACAGAAATATTGATTATATTAATGACAACACTTATTATAAATTCCACTCAAACTTATTACACATACATTCCATACTAATTGTTAAAAATTTCATCATATTTGTAGAATTACACAGCATTTAGCAACTATGTATGAAAAGTACCTGACGAGTGGTGCCATCTACTATAACTAAATGCAGTGATCTGTGGAGAGTAAACAACCATTTGACAAATATGATAGCTGTCGGTTGTCAGTGTCAATTAAATGTCATAACAAAACCACATCTAAACCATTTATTAATTTAACGTGATAGTGAGTATTTATGGCTCTTTATTTGATGATGAGGTGATGAATGAAACAAATATTTAATCGATTATTTTCTTTTTATACTGATTACATGTACACACACTGCACACCCAACAAAATGACTTATTATGGTAAGTCATACCAACCATAAAACCATCACCGGCTTAACACAATAATTATTTTTCGTTATTTTCCTTTAAAACAATACCAACACCGAATAGTTCACGATTTTTTTTACATAAATCCGGATCTCCGCAAACGCATGCGTCAATTTCCGCTGTACGGAAGTACGCGCGAATTTCAGGCATTCCTCGCGCGATTCCCCAAACTAAGAGCAGCGAATACCCACTTTCAAACTAAGAATTTGGAATCCCTGAAATGTCTTTGTTTGCAGGGGTTTCGGTAAAATGCTGCTTCGCCTGTTGCCTGTTGATCACCGTTGCTTCAGTTTTAGGTGAGTTGCTATTTCATATAGTTACTATCGCAATACTTTGCGTGTGCGTTTTGAAAAAGCGTGTTAGCTTTCAAATAGCGCCAATTTTTTTATTCCGGGTTTGTGATAATTAGCGGCTTGCAAAATGTAAGGTTTTTACTGTGGACTGTGGTTGGATGTCTGTCTCAACAAATTATTTACGCTTTATTTATGAGAAGAACAAAACATAACAAATGATTCTTTAATGTTTTTGGCATTTGGCGATATATAATATTCGATGCTTCTTTAAGAATTATTTGGATCTGGGTGCTTTACCTAATTTAAAAATTTAACGATTTAAAATTGTCTTTAAGCGATAAAGTTTTCGCTCCATTTCACGTCATTTTCAGCACCAATTGTAACACTAATTTTCATTTTGAAATGCTGGTTTTTACATCATTAACTTCCTCCGTCAGTACCTCAATCAGCTTACAACTTTTCGATGGCGATAAGTCATTTGATTGTGCTGGTAATTTGCAAACAAAATTAGCTATTGTACCATTTTCATGCGGACGCATTTTACGTAAGACGACATAAATTATTGTAATCGACAGTCGTTGTTGATCCTAATTGAAATCTACGATCAGATATCTAATATTATCCATATACCATGAAAAAACAATCTTTAATAAATATTGGCTATAAATTATACATAATTTATTGTTACAAATCATAGAACATTTATTGTATTTAAAAACATGATAACCTTTCGGTTAAGTGGTATAAGTTATGTAACAATTTGCTATTGTATTTGAATAATTATGAAAAGTTAAACAGAAAAGTTTACAAAGTTAACTTAAGATTAATTTTCTAACATGATTGCAAATTATATTGAATGCTGATTGTTCAGAAATAAATAAACGAGATTTTCAAATTAACATTATAATATACGGATTATCTGAATTCTTACCTCTATAACATATAATAAACATTTAGCTTCAAACGAGTCGATACTAAAATCTCGAACTTTCTTATGGTCCTCATTTTTGTTCCATTTTCCCCTCAAAATCCGTGTTGTTTTTGGCTTTACTTTTGGGCAGTTAGGTGGATTACTGCTTTTAGGTACAAAAACCATCTCCTCATTATGGTACCACTGTATGTACAGCTTGTTTTGCATAACGTGCTGTCGCTAAATTGGGCCATAAAAGAGTAACAACATTATGATTTTTTTTCAAGCATTCCTCTAAGTAGATCTCTTGATCTACAGTTCCATTAAATACAAAACTTTTAGACAGCTACCCGCAAAGCAAATGGCTTGCCCAACCAAGAATTTTTCAGCAAACTTTGACATTTTTTATTTATATTTGTCTTGAATATCAAGTTTACTAGAACAAGTAAGAAATTCTTGTCCAGGGTGCTGGTGGAAATCGGCCTCAACGTAAGTTTCGTCGTCACGCAGTCGACCTTTGTTGAAAAATTCTAGCCCGAGTTTTTGCCGTCAAATTTTGTGTCGTCCTTAAAGGTCTCACAGAGTCATTGGAATTTCACTTGAAGGAAGATTTTTCAATTGCCCCAAAAGACATTTCTGGGTTCTCGTTTCTTTTGCACAGGATTTTTTTATCAAAGCAAACATTGTTTCGAATCCATCTGAAATATACATGAAAGCATTCAACATTCGTGAATGAAATAATTTGTGTTTTGCTTCATTTCACCGAACCAATACATCATTTATCATATTTGTAGTAATTTTCTGCCTTGGTTCTGAAATGATCCTCTCAAAATTTATTTTTATTTATTTAGCATCGTCAGACTCCCGTTTATATGCTAGGTTCAAAAATTGTTTGAAACTCAAAAGATTTTCGTTAGATAATGAAGTCATAAGTGCCTTTGAGGAGTGGTTTGCAGATCAAGGTAAAAATATTTCAAGGTGTTGGATAAATTTGACTGTTTTCACGTAACGTAACGAATAATTTTTTCTGAGAATTAAATATGTTTTTACTCTTGCATGTACACACTTCTGGATCCACTTACTTTCTGAACCACACCATCGACATCGATATCACACATATCGCATTAGCTTCTCCCTGAAACTCGACAGGGTGACATTTCAATCTTTCCAAATGGCATCGGAAAGCAGTCCGTACCACCTGTCATTTTCTTATTTAAATTACACCACGTCAGAAACCGCCGACAAATTGATTCGCGTTTTTGTTGAAAACCACTTGCTCGTTTAAAGTGTGGAATGCAAAGTACATTAATTGCTATTAATTGATTGCTATCCAATGTTTCTATTCTAACCTTTCCTGATGAATACTTATTCATCAGGAAAGGTTTTCTATTTGTTAACACAATTATTAAATGAGTCGTACGACTTTAATATAAATGGAATAAAATATCCGTTGAACTTGACAATAATGTGAAGCTAGTACGTGTAAGTTTTTGGTTGTTGAAAAAAATACATCAAATTAAACGTTAAGTCTGTTATTGAATTATAAATCTTTATTTAAAAGCGTACAACAAGTTTCAAATTCACATGTATAAATATAATAATATAAAAATTGCTATTTCATTGTAAAACACCCAGCATGCAGTTCATTGGTCAGCCATTTCTGCTTCCGGAGAAACACAAACTTTGCTGCCACTTCCTCTGGTAGTCGTAACATACTAAAAGAATAATATATAAAACACTCGTTAGTAGTAGTAAACTATTTGCAAGATTGTCTTTATACCGCACATTTTGGGTTGAAGAACATCCTCCTGAGGAACAGCCAGTAGATGTGCTAGAGCTTGGCTTCTTAGTAGTAGACGATCCCTTGTTGCTGGTAGTCTTCTTTCCTCTTGCCATTTTGCTGTTTAGTGTTTCCAATCCGTTTAACGAGAATGTGTATAAAACTGACCAGTTTGCTTCTGTCGTGTTTGAAAGCTAGGGTTCGAGTGTTGCTGCTTCACAGAACAAAGTGATAGATACTATGAAAAAAAGGCGTAAAAAGTTGATTCACTGGGTACTTTAAAACCGTGCATATATTGTTCTACAATTAAGGTCATTGTTTCTTATACTGGATAAAATCGTCGATACAAGGTTGGCACTTGGCCGAATTGAAGTTTTGTACAATATAGAAAATTATGGTATACAATGCGTAAATAACACTAGTGTAACTTACAATTGTAGGTGAATACCTTAAAAGAGAATAAAACAACAAACTTAATAATGGGTTTGGCCTCCAGATACTTCCTAGTTAGCTCAAAAATTCTAGAATTCATGCTTCCTACCGAATTATTTAATATTCTTGGTTCCAATTGGTCCAAACCTCTGCTAATGAATTTTTGAGTTCATTTATGGTGGCATAACTGAGATACCCCAAAGGTTTTCAATTCGGTGAACAAAAGGACCACTTTAACAATTCGATATTTTTCGACTCTTTACTGACACGAATCCTCGCATTAGCTTGTTGGAAATGAAATCTCGTTCGTAATTGTTATTTAAAAAAGGCATCAAATTTGTCGCAAGAACTTGAATGTACTTTCGACTACTTTTATAAAGGCACCCCTACGTACCACCTCCAAAGTTTCGTTTTGAAAAATACTCGGGTTCCCTCCTCAAATCTCGCCAACAACAATTCAAACCATCTGGACCATCAAGATTAATTTTTTTCCATCAGAAAATATAATCTGATTTAAAAAAACATGGTTTAATTGTAAAGCTTTGGTTTACATTTTCCCAATTTCGATTCATATTCTCTCGAGCAAATTCCAAACGGCCWGTTTTATGGTGAGGAAGAAGTCTCGGACATTTTCTTAGTGTTCACTTTTTAGCATATCAGAATCTGCCAAAAAGAACAGAACTTTGTGTTATATCTCAGAAGAAACAAATGACTTCTTATTTATGTGAGTTGTCATATTCAAAGTAAAATTCTGAATAAGAAATGCGTTATTCGAATTTTTAATGTTACAAAATTTTGACGTGTTTGACAAGTAGGAAATCTGATTTGATTTATGAATTGTGCTCAAAAATTCGACTTGCGGTTACCGTGATTTAGAAACACATGAATTTTGCACACCTGGTAGGTACTTGAGATTCAATTGTGGTTTTAGTTGCGTTTTCGTTTTTCAATTACAAACATTTTCGGTCTATAATGCACGGCAATCTTTGTCAGAAATAGTCGACGAAGAATTCCTTTTCTTTGTCGAAACCCACCTTCAAAAACAAACGCAAAAACGAAAAGCATCTCGTGTATTGGTTCGCGAAACACATTATTCCATTAATTGAATAGGCATTATCGCGTAAATGCGTTCCGTGAACGAGCGCATTCAACGAAAGCAGATGACGAGATAGACGTATAACGTTCTGGTTACCCGGATCTATCGGAGGGGTCTCGGGCTCTGCTGCAACATATGAAAGGATAAATCCCGTTCCTAAATACTTTTCGCAATTTACGTGGAGAAACATTTGACAATCAGTGCACGTGACCTGGCGTCATCGGCTGTCACCAGCACGGGATACCGATCTGGTTCGAATTTTATGGGTGCTCGCCGKGCTTTTTACGAGTTTCAAATCTTACCGCCGCCAACGATGCCTGATTCTCAACTGTTTTCCTCCTTATATACGCCCCCGACTAAACAGATTATGTGTAGTTATCGGACGATTGGTCCTGGGCGTTTGTTACCGCAGAAAATTTTTTTTCTACAAACATTTTACTTTTTTGTTAATTTTGAAATGATTATAGACACGGAGAAAGTATTACATTTATTGGATAATTAATAGCACCTTTGATGATGTTGTTTTCATCTAAGCAATCGTTATTTTGATGCAATGGTCAGCAAATATCTAAATTAAATTAATAACGAGCATAAAACGTAAAAAAGAAACTAAAGACTAAATTAAATGTTCAAACACATACACTTTTTAATTCTTACCTATATACAAAGTTGCAACCCTGAGAAGTTATAGGCCTTTAAAGTGAGGTTTCAAATTTCGAAAAAAAATCAGTATCTCAATTATACTCAAACTGATGCACTCTAAAAAGTGAAGGAATTTTTTAACACGTTAGCGGACTTGAAAAATTATTATTTTATTTTATGGAGAATTCAGTTCTAAAACTTTTTTACTCTTTAGATTTTGCAAAAAAAACCTGAATAACTAAAAACTGTGTTTTTAAAATGAAATCTTCTCTGATAATCTTGAACACTTATTCTGTACTAATGTCAACTTGTTCGCTGAATGAAAACTTCCAGGTCATTTTCACAACACTAAATTAATTTAGTGTTCAGTTTACCTGATTGTCAAGTCTGACGTTTAATTTTACAGCCATCGTTTGAATTTTCGATAGTTTTAAATAACAGCTTGCAATACATATTTTTATTTATTCAGGTTTTACTCTAAAACGATAAGATTTTTTGAAAAATAACATGAGTAACAAATTTTAGAATTAAATTCAGCGTAAAATTCAAGTCCGCCAACGTGTTAAAAAATTCTGTCACATTTTAAGGGTGCATCGTTCCTTATCGACCCTTCAAAATATTCCAACTGAACTCTAATTACTTTCGAACAGTGCTCTTGGCACACTCACATCGTGTACCAAATTTGGTTCTTCTAAGTTCAAGTATAAGTGAGATATTGATTTTTTTTTAGAAATCTGAAACCCCACTTTGAAGGCCTATAATTTATCAGGGGTGCAGCTTAGTATATAGATAAGTTGCGTTAAATCACAATATTTTGATGCACTCCCCTATATGTTCCTGCTCTGTATAAATGTATTTTGCACTGTCAAGATTTTCGTCGTAAAAATGTACTGTACTGTAACTATTATTTTGAATTGCACAAAGTACATTAAAACTCTAAGAATCAAAAACCACTGGCAAAATTTGGTTCTATTTTCAAAATCTATTTCTCTTAAGTATTGAACCGGTTGTAGCTTATAATCGTGCCATTTAGTAACTATACAGCAGCATAGAATACCTGTGCTGTCACTCTACCATGGAAGATCGCTAAATTTAGCTCCTAATGGGGTAAAAATATATATGCCGTTCTATTTAACACATTTTCAGAAAATAGATTTAATTGGTTCCCAATATTCTTTTAATGAAAGCTTGTCGTGGAATATCCTGTATCTATATAATCCTACTTACTAATGAATGAAATGTATTTATAAACTTTATTCATAAATAAAATACCCATTCAATTATATTGATAATAAGAAATCTACCCAACGCGTTCTTCTGATTTAGCACCGTTGGAGTTCATCAATTTGAAACAAGCGTTTGTTGCATTTCTTGAATGCCTTCACCTGTACCTTCGTATAAAAAACAGCTAAGTTACAAATGACCTGTTTTTATCGCGAAATGAATGATACGTTGTACTTGTCATTCGATTACGACTTTTTGGTACACCCTCATATGCATCAATCGTTCAAGCAAAGGTAGAACATAATATACATGTAAAAATGTTATCATCATCACTGACTTTAAATCGTATTAAAAGCTCATTGTGGCTCCTTTTTTTGCCATTTAGCGCTCCGAGTTTTTTGCTGGCCTGCTGGCGAGTTTTTTGCGTTAATAGTCCACTTGCGGCGGATGAGGTATCTTTTTAATACCGCGTTGCTTCATTAGTATCACCGAGGACATTCGTATGTGTGTGTGCGTGAGTAAAACGGTGTTTTTTTGAAACCGCGTTTTCAAAATAAACTTTCGAGTGTTGGTGATTTGGTACTAGTGAAGCAAGGAGTACAGGATTGTACTGCGTTTGAGTACTTAATGTAAGTGATGTTTGTAGTACTAAACTTGAACGATATAACAAATTGTGTGATGTTTAGTTGTGAACACAGATATTGAATGTTATAAACTTCACTTCACTGCTTATCAGCGTCATTTATAGTCCCTGGTATATATGTTTTTTTTAGTAAATCTACATCAAATACATAGCAAACATTTTCGGGTGCAGCATCGATAACATCATTATTTCTAGAAATTTGATTTTTACATC
Organism: Rhyzopertha dominica; assembly: GCA_025024175.1. NCBI lineage: Eukaryota > Metazoa > Arthropoda > Insecta > Coleoptera > Bostrichidae > Rhyzopertha > Rhyzopertha dominica. The sequence continues at coordinate 52,350,755 of QCXZ01000138.1, read as the reverse complement.
ATATACATATAAGATATTTGTCGTAAATCTATTCCAATTCAAGTTTAAAATTGAAGGAGATATTTTCTCTCTTATTTTTACTATCAGTTTAGTTTAATATTCTTCTTGTTCGTCAACGTATTCTTCATCTGGTCACTCAGTTTAGATTTCCACTTCATTATAATTATCCGCGTTGTTGGTTCAAAGATTTTAGGGATATATACACTTTCTTTATAAAAATCATGAGGATATGACGAAGCGTTGAGGCATTAAGACCACAAATTGAAAAGCATTGCAACCTTATATACCACAACTCTAACTAGATTCTTTTGTGTAATTCCGAAATATTGTATTGGGCAGTTCTTCTGGTGCTGATAGTAATAATGTTATTGTCGATTCGAGGGTATCGCCATTCTTGGGGTTTTAAATCATTCCCTAACTATGTTTTGATTTGATAGTGGACACGGTTCATATGCTGTTGCTACTGCACTTGTAGGTGGAAAACAAAAAAATTTGAAATACATATCTATATTTATTACAAATGCATTCGCTGACGATACTTACCTTTTACCCCATTTCAACCCACAGAACATAGAGAGGGCATGATTGGAAACGAATGAGGACCTAGGCAACATTAGTGAATGCTCTAGTAGTATTAACTTAAAGTTGAACAGCACCAAGTGTTCTGGAGTATACTTCGCGTCGAAATCGTCACAAAAATGTTTTGTGAAGGATGATATTAATGTACATGTGGACCATAGTCAACTGCCGGTATATGAAAGCATTAAAAGTCTTGATTTAAGTATAGATAATGACGAGGGTGAATGCTTTCAGCGTCCATAATATAATAAGATAATATTTTGTCGGATAGTAAATTTACTTTCAAAATTTTGTTTGAACTTGTGTCAGGCAAATTTTGAGGTTCTTCGTCTTTGACAAAGATTACAGGTGTAATTGAAACGTCAGACTATTAATTTTTTGTCAGTGTTTTTCAAGAGACAGCGATCTATCCGACAAAATATTACCTTATTATAGATAATGACCTTCGTTTTAAAAATCGCGTGTTATCTGTTATTAAAAAATGTTGTGTTGCTTTAAAGCTGTTGTACTCTAATCATCTTACTTTTAACTTTAAACTTAGAAAAAAATTAATAAGGAGAAAAAATAAGTGTGCATGTGTAACCAATTTCTGATTTAAATAAATAAAATAACTGAGAACATCGTAACGCTACCTCGGTCGTCCATTTACAAACCACCTCCGAAGCCGTAGCAAGAAACTCTTTTCCCCAGTAATAAGACAAACTGGCACTTCCCTAATTCACGCCGACCGGACACGTATAACTGGTTGATTAGAAAAGAAAACTTCGGATCGCTCACCTCGGGCGTCTTGTTACACTTGATCACCGAAGGTCCGCCGAAGGATTATAAACTACGTGACATGATTGTACAAATTGCCGATATTGAATTAGGAAAAGCAGATTATATTCGGTCCGCCCCCGAGGCGTTTTTCCACTCCGTGTCGTCCCCAGCATGCAACGGCTTTCCATTCCTTAGAACAATTCGAAGAAGCTTTATAAGGCGGGTTTACACCAAATCGACCAGTTGGGGTTTTTTGAAAGACAAAAACTCAATTGCTTTTAATAGAAAGACTAAACATACAAAAATAAGTTACGGTCGTGTTTTGTTTTTTTGCCGTTTCGATTCGGATTCGTACCTATTCAACTGTTTAGAATGGTGACTACAAATTTTCAAGGGGTTGGTATTTTGCATCTGGAATGTCCCTTTTAATGTTTTGATGAAAGCTTCCAGCGTATTCATCACTGACTACCCTTATGTTTTTTGACAAGAAATCCAAATGAAAATGAAGGAAGTGTATTTTTCATGACCTATTGCATGCCTGAGCTTTATATGACATTAAAAGATTTTTAATTAGATTCTTGTAGTCTGTAGCAATGTGGTTCGCCAAAATTCTTTGACCACATTTTTGAAAGATGCATGTTTTTCGTTATTGCTGAGTTGTGATCGGAGTTATCGTCTTTTATTAACTTTCTTATTTGAGAACCCGCAAATATTTATTCTTATATTTTTGCTTCAGTGATCTTGGAAAACCTTCCTTTTATGTACAGGGTGATTCATTAAGAATAAGCAGTACCTGAACTGGAGATACTGTACACCAAAATATGGTGATTGAGCTTAACAAGTCAAAGTTGGATTTTTAATTTGAAATTTTTCAATAATTTTGTGATTTTAAGCAGTATTGTCTGGAAAATTGGCAACTTTGTTTTTTGGCAAGACAATTACGAATTTAATGCTAGTTCCATTTTCAATAAAAAAGGCACTCTTGTTTATTTCATGTAACTCTAACAGTTTTTGAGTTATTTGCGTTTTAAACATTTAATGAATCTTGTTTGTTGTACAATGAATTTATTCTATTAAATTACTACAATGGGGGGGTAACAACAGTAAAGGCAACAAATAACAATTAGTAACAGTAATAAAAGAAAACTTCAAACTCAGTGCTCAAAAAGACCGCCTTCCACCTAAATACACTTTCTAAGACGTATCCTTAAAGATCTTTGAATATTAAATAACATTTGTCGATTATTTTTAATAATATCAGCAGCTTCTTGAATTTTCTCTCGTAATTCTTCGATGGAATTAATTCTTTCTTTCTAAATCATGTCCTTCATTTGTGACCATATTGAGAAGTCTAGAGGGTTGAAATCTGGACTTTTCATTGCCACGCCTAATCTATCGGTGAAGAAAATGTTCATTCAGGTATTGGCGTACTGCCAGAAAAAAATGTGGCGGTGCCCCGTCTTGCATAAACCACATGTTCCGCCTTATGGCTAGTGGTACATCTTCTAGTAGTGTGTTTAAATTTTGTTCAAGAAAGTTTAAATAGAGGGGCCCGTTTAGATTAGGAGGAAGTTCAAAAGGACCTATAAAAAACCAGATATCACACCACGCCAAATATTTACCTTGAATTTATGCTGAAAATGTCGTTCCTTTAGAGCATATGGATTTTCGGAGTCTTACAAATGATAGTTTTTCCAATTATAAACACCCAGCCTAGTAAACGTCGCCTCATCGGTGAAAAGGAGGTTATTAAGGAAATCTTGGTTTTCGGTTTGTTTACCTAGGATAAATTGGGCAAACTGTAAGCGAACTGGTAAATCTTGAGGTAACAGTCCTTAAAATTCTCCAGATAGACGATTGGCTTATTCCTGTTGCTGCCGCACGAGTACTTATATATGGATTTTCCGAATACGAACTAAAACCTCGTCTTCATCATCGACGTTGATAGTTTTTCTAGCACCTTGTAAACTTTTAGGGCGAAAACACCCTGTTTCGCCTAGGCGGATTTAAATACGTCTGAACAGTTTCTGATGGGGTTGTCTTCGATTTGGGTATAATTGTAAATAACTTCTGGCTGCACCAAGTCCACTATAATTTGACTGAGCAAAAACGCAAATCATATCACGCATTTCACTGTTAGAAAATTCATTATGTCGTGACATTTTCTTATTGTAGAATTTTTACTACAAATAGTACTAAGTAAATTAGAAAAAATACAATAAACACTCTTACTCAATGACAGTAAAATTGTCAAATATTTCTTTACACGAAAAATTGATAAGTGCGGACACAAGCCTACTTGAAAAAGTAATAACGATGACTTAGGAGTCTTTACACTAAATGTTTAAAATGCAAATAACTCGAAAACTGATAGTTACATGAAATAAACAAGAGTGTTTAGGTCTCATTGAGTAAGTAAATTTGGTTCACTTTAAGAATTGGTAGATGCATAAGGTGGATCGTTACGAGAGCCATCTTGATTGGGGACACAAAATGGAAAATCTTTAGTCTTCATATCTTCTGGAGGTGTTGACAGAATCAAATTTTTCATTATGTGGAATTGGTCAGGATGTTTAACAGTGTGCTTTGATTTGTTTATGATGCTTTTTATATTAGTCATGCAAAAGCAGCAATCAGAAATATCTTCTTTCTTCCATATCATGGGAGCAGCGAAGTTCATATGTCGAATTCTTTTTATCCTTCCAATAAGATAAGCAACTCACGATGATGAAATAGGGTGTCCTGACATCCTATCTTAATCATACCGTTATACACATTCATTATAATCGCTTGAGCGTCTGAATGCATTTTTTTCTCAACTTCAGTTTGCTCTTTTGCCTGTTTGGTGTAGTAAACCCGCCATAATAGCATGCGACTGTAAATACAACCGATCAATCCTAGCTGAACAAATTCCTTCAGTCATAGCAAGTCGGGTGGTCTCTCCTTTGTTCTGCCCGCTCTTAAGCACGAAATGCATTAAAAGTTAACAGCTGGATTAGCAGGCAAACAGATTTGCAACGTTCATCTCGTTAATTCTTCCCTGTTCTATTTACTCGCATTTAATCTTTAAAGTCTTAATCAGCGTTTATGTTCGAGCGTAGCAGCTGAATCCAAAATGAGGACAGATCTCTCACTTTATTTAAGAGATTACGTATCTAAACAACTGTATTTATTAAGACGCGATTTAGGTGCGGTCTTCGTTTCGAATTAAAGGTTCAATCGACGTGAGCGTCCGATCGCTCAAGGAAAAAGTACTATTATAAAGCTCGATCGAATGCCGATGCATAAAGCCAAAGAGAGATGTGTTTACATTCTTGAATCTGTTCGTAATATCAAAGGAAAGCAGTGTACAATGTACATTTAGAACAGTAAATGACTTGGAAGTATTCAATAAAACTAGATTTATTTATACAGGGTGATTTTTTGAAAACTTCACACCTTAAATAACTTTTAATATAGCACCCATTTAAAAATTTTAAATGGAACTATCCATCTTGTGATACATCATTTGAAAGCTTATTTCACAAAGAGTCTGGCCATGTAATTACTTTTACCACGTTTAACTTATTGACGGGGTAATAGATTAATAGTGCCTACGAAACAGGTTGCTTATTAAATTGAATATTTTGGACTCTTTTCAACAAAATGTATTTTATTTTAGAGCGGAAATAAAATTTGTCCTTACGAGAACCCAAAATTTAAACAAACAACTTGTAAAAAATATGACACTTAAAAAAAACTCCCAGAATACTGAAAATTTTCTTTTAACATTATTATTAACATTAAAGTATTTATCATGTAATTTTTTAGGAAGTCCATGTCCACAAAAAAGAAAAATTATTTATTTGTAATAGATAGATTCTCAAAATGTGCACCACCTCTTTCCATACAATAATACAGACGGTTCTCGAACTCCTGCTGCACTTTTCGGAAAGTTTCAGGTGGAATCCTCCTGCACTCGTTAATAATTCTTTCTCGCAGATCGTCCAGGCTAGTAGGTTGTGTTTTGTAAACCACAGATTTTAAACGACCCCATAGAAAGAAATCTAAAGCAGTCAAATCGCGTGATCGTGGCSGCCATTCAATTGTTCCACGCCTACCAATCCAGTGAAGAGGAAATCTATGATTTAACCAATTTCGCACATTAATGGCGTAATGCGGTGGGGCTCCATCATGTTGGTAAAACAATTCGTATTCATCCAACATTGGATTTCCTTCAGGGTCACCTTGGTTTTCTAATTGCTCTGTGATTAAAGGATCAATAACGTTATCAAGTAATTCTAAATACATTCCCCCATTTAGCGTCCCATCAATGAAAATTGGACCTACAATTGCGTTGCCAAGTATTCCAGCCCAGACGTTCAGCTTCTGAGGAACTTGTGTATGACCTTCTCGAAAAATATAAGGATCTTCGTCACTCCAGTACCTGACGTTATGTTTATTTACAGAGCCGTTCAAAAAAAATGTGCATTCATCACTGAAGCAGATATTTTTTATTAGATTTGGAATTACTATAATCTTTTCTGTAATAATTTCGCAAAATTGCAGTCTTCTATCGAAGTCATCTTCGCCGAGTTTCTGGAGAGTTTTCATCTTATAGGGATGGAATTTGTGCAGTTTTGTAACTTTCCTTACAGATGAATAAGAATGTCCAGTGGCTGTAGAAATGTTACGCAAAGAGCTAGTTGGATCCATTGCAAAATGACCAAGTACTTCAAGTTGGGCCATTTCATCAACGACTCTATTCCCTGCCCTTTTTTGTTTACTACAGATCCAGTGTCTTGAAATTTCTGCACGAGATCATTTTTATCGGGGTGCCGTTCGTTAAACACCCTTGCTGGCGCACGAGCACAGCTATGCTCAGCACCGTAAATAAAAATTATTTCTACCCTTTCGGCAGTTGAATAAACCATTATCACTTGGACTCTCACTTTAAAATTTCACGCGATTTATAAAAAGGAATGTGAACAAAAAGATGGTCGTGCCAAAGAAGTAGCCAAAAAGTTGAAACAAAAAATTGGAAACACAAAGTAGATAATTATTTAGCCAATTCAGTATAAACTGTCGAGTTGCAATATCAAATAATGTCGAAAGAAAATTTTAAGTATTTTTGGCATTTTGCTTAGGTGTAACAATTATTTTTTAACAAGTTTTTTTTTAGGCTTAAGTAAGGACAATTTTTATTGTAACTGCAAGACAATAAATTTTGTTAAAAAAAGTCTAAAATATTCCATTTTATAATCCACTTGCTACAATGCACTTTTTGACCCACTACCCCGTCAATGGGTAAAAAATAGTAAAACTAATTACATGGCAAGACTCCTTGTGTAATAAGCTTTTAAATGATGTATCGTAAGATGGGTAGTTTCATTTAAAATTTTTGAAGGGGTATCTACCCCGCTAAGAGGGTAAGCGCTATCCATTAAAAACTTATCTCAAAAGTTGTCCCCCTGCAAACAAAAGTTTACCTGTTTTTGCAAAATTTTAAATTTTTAGTCTATTTAAAGTTATTTAAGGTGTGAAGTTTTCAAAAAATCACCCTGTATGTTAAAACCATAGAAGACCAAATTATAAGCCCCTAGAAAATGATAGTGACAGTGATATTGATATTACTAATAGTGATTGAGTGCTTCTATTTTACCACGACGAGATCCTTCCAAAGTAAAGGACTTACGTAAGTGTTTATAAGCATATCAGAACATTTTCCGTAACACCCAATCTAAGTCTGGAAAGTTCGCGCACATGTCGATGGATATTCTTATTGACCAAATCGTTCGACTATATCATTGCCGTTACAGTTCAGCAGGATTACCCAAAGTGTGGGCGAGAAGTTTGCCGCAGATTCTCACGATCGCATTTATCTGTTTCCAATAGTCGTTTCATATGCACCTTGGCCAAAGTGCTCCCGAGTGATTTGAATGCCGGCACACACTATACCTCATCTACGGTTAGATGTAATGCATTTCTGATTGCCCTCCCCGCTGGGTCATTCAGATTTTCGTGTAGGGCTCAAAGGGGGAGGGAGAAACGGGCGGACCTAATGGGACACGTAATGAGTAAATCACGAAACAAAGTTCAACACTTAAATCTCCAAGTTTAACTGGCGTGTTATCCTACTTTACATTCCGTATCGGTCCTGAGTTGCGTGCATCCGGTGTTTTATAAGGGGTGGTGGTTAGGCGAACGCCAAAGTCGGGTTGATTTGATCCCCATATATTCATACTTTGTTATCAAAATTGGATAGTCAAGTTATAGAAAACCCTCTACATATATTATCCAACAAGGGATGGCATGCGTAATTGAACTGCATTTTCCTGATTTCAAAAATGTACTACACTTGTACAATTTATTCCTTCCGCAGTTGGTTGAGGTGCAGACAGCACAGCATAGACATGCATTTTTATTCCTTCTGAGTTGAGAAAAGTGTAAATACAATAATTAAGCCTGACAAAGAACGAAAAGAATAAGAACAAATTTCTTTATCGCTAGAATAGACAAAAAAAGTCAGGTATTACCAATTTTCCTTGATTGGTGATAATTTTCGTCTGGTTTGATCAATTTATTGCGAATGAAGTACCCAAAAAGTAAAAAAGAAAAACATGATTCCTTGAAAAATACAGTATTTTATTAGATTTGCATTAAAGAAGATGCTCCCCATTTACTTCCTGGCAGTAATGCATCCTTGAGTAAAAGTTCTTTTAAATCTTCTGCATTATGTGGCCGATTAACATAAATACGATTTTTCAAATATCATCACATGAAAAAAAAATCAAGGGGCGTCAGGTCAGGGGAACATGCTGGGCCTTCTATCCCTCCACGCCTACCAATCCAACTGTCTGGAAAAAAGGCCCAATTATGTGCTTACGAATAATACCACACCAGGCATTCATTTTCTGAGGGTGTGGACTTGTTCCACCCAATGTGGACTTGTGTCCGACCAATACCTGCAATTTTGTCTATTCACAATACCATTGAGCCAAAAATGAACATGAGTGCATAGCAGTTTCGCAAAATTCTATCCTACTATCGAAATCATCTTCGCTTAGTTCTTGTCATAACTGAATTTTACATGGATGAAACATCTCTGTCACGAGGAAAATGGAGACACCTGGAGTTTTTTTTTCTTACTTAGCGATAACGAATATGGTTTTATCCCGACAAAGCACAAGTACGAAAAAATCGCGGTGTCAGTACGCCAAAAAACCGCTAGTAAATAAATGTTTGACTGGCCAATACCCGGTATAATAGTAAATTTGCGTACACAACCTATAATAAGACATCTCGCGATCGAACCCGTACATTCAAATCTCGATTTAAAAAACATCGCTCAAAAAGCGATTTTCCCAATTGGCCAGAACGGCTGAATCTGTCAGTGTGGGACGCGCGGCTTACCCCGAAGAAATTGATGAGTGCCAAACTCTCCTTCGCTGCGTTTCAATCGACACGAATTGATTAGGCCGGCGTGGTTTCTCTGTTTCTTTCGAACGTATCAATCTTGTAATTAAATAAGTTTGTATAAAAGAGGACTGCTGTCGACGACTCGTTAGAGTTTGAGACCAGCAGCCCGTGAACGGCCCAGACACGAGATAAATCGCACGGCAAACAAACTTCCTTCCGGACATACTTCACCATTTGCCGAAATAAGAACGCGCCGGCCCATCCCGCCGCCCGTGTAATGCTAATAAATGTATTCGGAAAATACCTGGCGTGGCGAAAAAAACCTTTCACTTCTGAGTTCAGCTAGAGATAAAAAGTTAGGAAAAATTAAATTCAGTCCAATAATTTGTTTAGACTGTTTTACTTGTTACTTTTTGTTTGGAATAATCAAGTATTACAATGTTTCCTTCAGCTTCTATTAAATATGAACTGTGCAGGTCTTTTACCCGTGCAATCTACAAGAAAATTAATCTTTTGCTATTGTACGGAAACCCTGCGTATTCACCAGACCTAACTCCCAGCGATTACTTCTTATTCCGAAATTGAAAGAATATCTACGTGGAACCAGATATGACGATGATTATCAAGTGATGACAGTAGTAAACGACTGGTTAGAAGACCAACCGCTAGAATTCTTTTCTAGAGAAATCAGAGCATTGGAACGTCGTTGGACCAAATGCATCGAAGTTCAAGGAGAGTATGTCGAAATATAAAGATATAATTGTTTTCATGTTTTGTGTCTTTTTATGTTAGGGACCGCAATTAATGATATTCCTTCGTACCTTTTGTTGTCGCTTTGCTCAACTAATTTAACGGTTTAATTTGGTGTTTCTTTAGCAACAAATGTTGATCCATTTAGTTTGTACAAATTGTTATGCAATTAATTCTGTTTTATTCAACAACAATTCCAAACCTCAATTTCTGGATTTGATTATACAGGGTGATTTTTTGAAAACTTCACACCTTAAATAACTTTAAATAGAGGAAAAATTTAAAATTTTGCAAAAACAGGTAAACTTTTATTTGCAGGGGGACAACTTTTGAGATAAGTTTTTAATGGATAGCGCTTACCCTCTTAGCGGGGTAGATACCCCTTCAAAAATTTTAAATGAAACTGCCCATCTTACGATACATCATTTAAAAGCTTATTACACAAGGAGTCTTGCCATATGGCTTATAAAATGGAATATTTTGGACTTTTTTTAACAAAATTTATTGTCTTGCAGTTACAATAAAAATTGTCCTTACTTAAGCCTAAAAAACTTGTTAAAAAATAATTGTTACACATAAGCAAAATGCCAAAAATACTTAAAATTTTCTTTCGACATTACTTGATATTGCAACTCGACAGTTCATACTGAATTGGTTAAATAATTATCTACTTTGCGTTTCCAATTTTTTGTTTTAACTTTTTGGCTACTTCTTTGGCACGACCATCTTTTTGTTCACATTCCTTTTTATAAATCGCGTGAAATTTTAAAGTGAGAGTCCAAGTGATAATGGTTTATTCAACTGCCGAAAGTGTAGAAATAATGTTTATTTACGGTGCTGAGCATAGCTGTGCTCGTGCGTCAGCAAGGGTGTTTAACGAACGGCACCCCGATAAAAATGTTGACGCTAGGTACATTCTCGATCTCCTGCAGAAATTTCAAGACACCGGATCTGTAGTAAACAAAAAAAGGGCAGGGAATAGAGTCGTTGATGAAATGGCCCAACTTGAAGTACTTGGTCATTTTGCAATGGATCCAACTAGCTCTTTGCGTAACATTTCTACAGCCACTGGACTTTCTTATTCATCTGTAAGGAAAGTTACAAAACTGCACAAATTCCATCCCTATAAGATGAAAACTCTCCAGGAACTCGGCGAAGATGACTTCGATAGAAGACTGCAATTTTGCGAAATTATGACAGAAAAGATTATAGTAATTCCAAATCTAATAAAAAATATCTGCTTCAGTGATGAATGCACATTTTTTTAACGGCTCTGTAAATAAACATAACGTCAGGTACTGGAGTGACGAAAATCCTTATATTTTTCGAGAAGGTCATACACAAGTTCCTCAGAAGCTGAACGTCTGGGCTGGAATACCTGGCAACGCAATTGTAGGTCCAATTTTCATTGATGGGACGCTAAATGGGGGAATGTATTTAGAATTACTTGATAACGTTATTGATCCTTTCAACACAGAGCAATTAGAAAACCAACGTGACCCTGAAGGAAATCCAATCCAATCCAATCCAACTGGATTGGTAGGCGTGGAACAATTGAATGCCCGCCACGATCACCCGATTTGACTGCTTTAGATTTCTTTCTATGGGGTCATTTAAAATCTGTGGTTTACAAAACACAACCTACTAGCGTGGATGATCTGCGAGAAAGAATTATTAACGAGTGCAGGAGGATTCCACCTGAAACTTTCCGAAAAGTGCAGCAGGAGTTCGAGAATCGTCTGTATTATTGTATGGAAAGAGGTGGTGCATATTTTGAGAATCTATTGTAAAGTTTGAATTTCTATGGTTTTGTTCACACTGTTTTTGGAGTTACAAATAAATAATTTTCATTTTCGTGGACATGGACTTTCTAAAAAATTACATGATAAATACTTTAATGTTAATAATAATGTTAAAAGAAAATTTTCATTATTCTGGGAGTTTTTTTAAGTGTCATATTTTTTACAAGTTGTTTGTTTAAATTTTGGGTTCTCGTAAGGACAAATTTTATTTCCGCTCAAAAATAAAATACATTTTGTTGAAAAGAGTCCAAAATATTCAATTTAATAAGCAACCTGTTTCGTAGGCACTATTAATCTATTACCCCGTCAATAAGTTAAACGTGGTAAAACTAATTACATGGCCAGACTCTTTGTGAAATAAGCTTTCAAATGATGTATCACAAGATGGATAGTTCCGTTTAAAATTTTTAAAGGGGTGTCTACCCTGCTCAGAGAGTAAGCGCTATCCATTAAAAACTTATCTCAAAAGTTGTCCCCCTGCAAACAAAAGTTTACCTGTTTTTGCAAATTTTTAAATTTTTTGCTATATTTAAAGTTTTTTAAGGTGTGAAGTTTTCAAAAAATCACCCTGTATAACAAAGTAAATACATAAGAAATAAAGGCAAACTCTACCTGTAGCTATTGGCTTTCTTCCACATTGTGGGGAAATAAGCTTTTTCGATACAACAATTGAAGATGTATAATAGGTGTAAATCAGTAATGGGATGGATAGAATTTTCGTTGGTAGTTTTTAATAAAATATTCTTGTGGCTTTGGGTGACTCCATTTTATAATGAGAGATAATTTCCCATCCATCCGTTTGTGGAACAAGTGTGTAAAATTATTACATGTTTCTCTCTTGATTTTCGACCCTTTCTTGATTACATCGTGTGTGTCGTACCACGTTTCATCCAGTTACACCAGCCAAGCCCTTATGCTATGTATTGCCGAACCTTTTGTATAAATTTTGTTTTCCGAACCTTCAGCCTCTCAGATTCCATAATGACAATTCTTATGTTTATTGTTTTACAGCTAAAGGGAAATGAAAAACCTTCTATGTTAAGTTAGGACTAAATTCCTTCCAATGTTGGTACTTCATTATTGTCGTATTGTCATTGCCATGTTGGGTACAACAAGGTACAATTTCTCCTGATTACTTGTATTTTTGTGTAGGGAAATTCTGCGCGTCGCTTGCTTCCACACGAATTCAACAACGCTCTTAGCTGAAGCGGTAGCGATCTTGTACAGTAATCAATTTCCCAAACAATATTCGTAGCTATTAAACTGAATATCGACGGCCTCATTGTTTCTAACGATCGATCGGTGCTTTTTGGGCCCGCAGTCTCACAAGTTTCATTATTTCTCGGTGTGCACTGCTGTCGTTGCTTCGCCGTATATATCGCATTAGAGAGCGATTCCGCAATTTATCATCAGCTCATGTTACTCAGTTGCAGGGCCTTCTTTCTATTCAGCGGGTTTCCTTAGAAATTAATAAGGACTACTGTTGGGTTACGTGTGTTTGCCGGCTCTCTTTATACTTCGTGATAGATTAGGCCCTTTATTAACCGGGGCGAACCATCAAACATTCTGACAAACAATAAGGCCGCGTAATTAGGATGCAACGAGCGCCTGGGACGGAAGTATCGACATTTCACTCCTCACCTTATACAGGGTCGCTACAAAGTATGGAACCAGCAGGATATTCCAGGTTCTGTTCGGCCGATCTTTCTGAAATTGTGCATGGGCATATGGGTTATTAAACTGCATATTCCTGATTTCAAAAATGTATTACACTTGTACAATTTATTTTAAATGGGGTTGTAGACCATATTTTTTTTATTGCAGAATATTAATCTACATAAAAAATAATAGACCCTTGTTAACTTATCTTTTTTCCAAATCGCTTAGATAAACGTCAAAAAAATGGTAAAGTTTAAATATTTGAATGTGTGACGTAGGTTGACCCTGCCGCTTGTGATTGGCAGCAGCTGTGTGTTGTTGCCAGGGCACAATAATTTTCAGCGTTCCAGTTGCCTATGCGTGTTTTTCGCTGTCAACTGTCGACGAACGGACGAAGTGCATCATTCATAACCTCTCAGTAATAGTAACCCTCGTGTTTTTTTGCTTTTGTTTATCGATCACGATTATATCGTTCAAAACGCGGACGAAATGGCTGCTGAAAAGAAATGTTTTGTGCCAACATGCGTAAATACTAGTATTGTTGGTCTAGAGAAGAAATTTTTAATTGTACCCGAAGAAAAATTGAGACGAAAATTGTGGTGCTATTCAGTAGATGCAGCACTAACAGCAAGTCGCTTGTGTTAAAGAAAATCCTCGCAAAATCAAGCCAAACGCAAATGTAAACAAACAGATCATCTGTGTATCTGTACAGTGTTGCCACTGGGGCTGACAGAAATTCCGCTAGATTGCCGCATCGAATCCGCTAAAATTTTTAAGAGAGGGTAATCTGTTGATATACAACGGGGATTTATTATTTATTTTACATAAATAATTATTAGTTTCCTACAATTATGCTATAACGTTAAAAATATCGTTGTCGAGCTCGTATTCCTTTCAGAAATATGTTTCTTTGCTTTTGACTTGGTTTAAGATAATAATATCTGCCTCATCTGACAGTCCGAGCTGCAACGTGAAACACACAAGCACTATTGAGACGCTGGTAAATTTTGGATTGTTAGGTAAAAAAAGCAGGAAATATAATATTTCCCAGGCAAGAAATACAGTAATCATCGAGTCACCGAGCATAAATAAATCGATTGTAGATACTTCATATTTAAGTTTCCCATATTTATACGCCAAAGTGAAACATTAATATTAATTAATAACTTTCTTATTCCGTTAAAATATCTGCTAACCGCTAAAACTTATATTTTTCGGTTGGGCGAGAATCTTATCCGGTAAGTTGGCAACACTGAACAGTTGTCTCTTCTATGAGTCAAACGCGAAWTCACGGTAGGTTTACCGTGGCSAAATGCCATCCCACCACMCTCCCCACTCTAGCCGGGTCAACTGACGTTGCTAGCMATMTTTGAATTTGGCGGAAAACTTTAGAAGGCGAAAATAAGACAATATAACATTAGAAATATTTTTTTGTTGCTAGTATCTCACTTCATTGGGTCTAGGAAAACCTACAAATGTGTTGCAATAACGATTTGTGATCGAGGGCTACAACCCCATTGGATTGTTTTCTGATGAAGCGACTTTTTGCCTCAATGATAATGTGAATAGACATAATTGAAGATATTGGTTGAACACAAGTCCACATTGAATGGAACAAGTCCACACACAGCACCTTCAGAAAGTGAACGTCCGGTGTGGTATTATCTTTTTTCATCGGTGGAAATTTGAATGCGGTCAAGTATTTACAGCTCTTGCGCGAACACATTGTTCCAGTACTTATTCGCATATTCCATAATCGTGAAAATGCTGCACGTCCTGGTTTCAGCAAGATGGTGCACCGCCCGTTTTGCAGTCAACGTTCGTGGATATTTGAATGCGATATTTCCAGACATATGGATTGGTAGGCACGAAGCGATAAAATGGCCAGCACGTTCCGCTGATCTGACGTCGCTTGATTTGTCCTGTGAAGGTATCTCAAAAATCATATTTATGCTGATCGGCTACATAATGGGACGAATCAGGGCATAAATACAGAACCCATTTCCAAATATACTACAAAGTACATTAGAAAATATTTACTCAAGGCTGCTTTACTGCCATGAAGTAAATGGGGAACATTTTGAGCATCTTCTGTAATGTAAATCTGAAAAATACTGCATTTTTCACGGAATCGTGTTTGTTTACTTTTTAGGTACCCGATTCGCAATAAATTGATTAAAATTATACTAAGGACAGATGAGTAACAGGCTAAACTAAATAACAGCTTTTCTAAGTTTATTTCAGACCCCACAGGCCAGTTCCCAAAAGATGTCAGTATCATTTTAAAATCTTCAAAACACTTGATATGAAACGAAAGAAAGTTCAAATTAAAAATAATGAACCCACGAGCTCCAATTCTATATGGCCTCCTAAAAATTCACATACGTGGAATACCTTTGACATCGGTCGTTCTTACGTTAATGCCCAATCGTATAAATTATGCAAATTCACCAACAACGCTTTAACACGATCAATTGAATAGCAATCCAAATACAGGGTGAATGGTTTCGCGAACAAGGTAAAAGAATTATCAATACCAAATAATGCTATTCTTGTGTCCTTTGATGAGTCTAATCTTTTGGCTACAACTTCAAACGAACTTTTAACAATTCTTAAAAATAAAATACCACCTATCAAACACAGAAAAAACTGAATGTTGGATATTGTGGAAATTTGCATAGATCAAAGTTATTTTACTCTCAATGACATTTTTTTGTCTCCAGTCTTGGCAGAAATTTTCATGCCGAATTTCGAAGAGAAGCTAAATGATAAGTTAAATTTGTTTTGCAACGCTGTTTTTGTTTGTTTATTCTCTAATTTGGGTACTAAGTTGTTTTAAATTTTTTCTTCACGAGTATTCTACGTCCCTAAATTTAAACATACAGAAACAGTAACGTAATGCGTAAGGCTTTTTTTTTTAATATTTTGTAATTCGTTTTCAAACCTCCAGCCGGAGGGAACAGTTTATTTATCAACGCGTACCTCTTTCGTACGGTGTCGTCCATTGAAAAATATGAGTAAAAGGCAAAGTTAAATTACGCTTTCGAAGCCCTGACGAGATTTTCCGTACTTGAGCCGATGACAGTAAATTAAAATCGGGCTCGAAAATCGTCGCGAGCTCCTCCACCACGGGGATAATCGGATAATGCTGTTTTATATTAAGAAGCCCGCAACCGACAGGCATATAAATTATGTCGAAACTTCTCTTTCCAGTCATCGGACCTACAGCTTACAGGATGTTTTAAATTCACCACAGCTTTACGACTCGCTCAACTTTCCACTGTATTCTTCTCGCTGCTGCTGCCTCGAACGTATCCAATGATTAGATTTCATCTTTCACAAAGTGCACAAGATACACTCGGTGTCTCAGGTAAAAAAGCGCTTGCTACTCCTGCGTTGTACGGCGCTTGGCAATCGAACATGAGAAATTTTCGATGCTATGCGAATCTCTATCGGAAACATTTCTAACGCTGTAACTTTTGTGCAAATTTTCATACAGTAGAAACCTGAATGATTGGATTGTAATTTGATGGTTGTGTAAAAAAATACGGGAAAAAAGGCCACTTGCAAAAAACAGACCAGCACTTTTGTTGTGATCGATAGATTTAAGAATTCTGTGTAGTTCGTGTGAAGAAAAAACAGGATTTTCACAACTATTGCCCACATCTACATTGGAAATGTTCTAGAAATAATTATGCTGTATCCTGTACGTTCGATGATTTTCTGTCTCCAAAATACATCACACTAGGAGTTCTTCAACACTTTCTTCCTTGTAGAAAATTTAAGTGCATGATTGCAAAAGTGTTAATTAAATACAAATTAACTAAAATTTTACGAAGGATACATTTTATAATAATGAATTACAACACACGAACACAGCAAAATTAAAAAATACAGAGTTTTCTTCAATTCTTAGTGAGCCTAGTACACTGTGTTACCACCTCGAGAATTAATAATGACCTGACATCTCCTAGGCACGTTCAAAATGCATCGATCAATGGCTTCTTCTGGGGAATCAAATTCCATTGCTCCCCCAAGACATTTGCAAAATCAGGGCCTTCTTTGAAGCATGTCACACACATGCTCAATAGGATTCATGTCTGGCGATTGAGGAGGGCATGGAAGAACACGAATCTGTTCATCAGCCAACCAGTTGGTTACTCTCTGACCAATATGTGGTCGTGCATTGTCATGCACATACAGTAAATCTGCCCGGCAGCGTATGCGAATGGTTGAACAACGGGTTCTAGAACTTGCTCAATGTATCGATCCTGAGTCATTGTTCTGTCGATGCAAACGAGGTGTGTTTTATGGTGGAGAATGATGATACCTCCCCAAACCATGACAGATCCTCCTCTGTACGTATGGGCCTCCTGAAAGTGCCTGATCCTCTCTAATTCGCCCTTTCCACGGCAAACCTTACTCTTCTGCTATCTGGCCGATACCCAAACCTAGACTCATCCGTGAAGAGAACATTACCCCATTGTGCTTCAATCCAATTCACATGTTCTTGGTCGCGATTACCCCTGCGTAATGCAGGAACTGTAATTGGACGACGACTGTGTAGACCTGCTTCACGTAGACGGTTTCTGACAGTTTGGTCTGAAACTGTGACCCCATCTAAGTTCCGGAGATGATAAACAATCTCCCTTGCCGTAGTTTCTGGATGACGCCTGGCCTCAATAATAATATTCCGGTCCTGGGCTGGTGTTGTAACACGTCTGGGACCTGTGTGCCTTTCGGCCACATCATCTTGGTACCTTCGCCAAAGTCTGCAGATTACGCTCTTTGAAGTGGCAAATGCAGTCGCAACTTGAGTTTGAGCACAACCACCAGTTTTATCAATGAAACCTTATCACATGTGTCAAACAAATGAAAGCGAAACAAGCCTGACGCAGGAACCTACGATTTGACGACGAGGCATAAATACTGAAATGAAAGTCAGAATTTGAGGTCCGAAATTGTTGGATTTTGATTTATAGTGATCCAGTTGATCAAAAAGTTTTTTGAGAAATCATTTGGCCGCGCCAGGCGTGAAATTTGCGGATGAAAAGATAATAGAGTGTATGTTCCTTACGTTGTATTCTTGTTTTTTCCCATTTAAGAGGAAAAACTCCAAAGGAGAGTTTTACAAAAACTTTTGCTATCGTGGATCCAAATGCACAGCCTATAGTGTTCTCTGCTCATGGTACGAGTGGGATAAAGGACAGATTATTTCTATAGTATAAGGGAATGAAATGCCACCTCTTTCAATAACTAGCCTCGACGAAGTACCCAATTTACATATTTTAATTTATTGTTTTGTTATGATAACTATAGAGCATCCGAATCCTAAGTTAGTGTAAGTATTAGTGATCTGTTCTTCTCGTGAAGTATTGTAAAATCGCCTGACGTTTTCTATAACCCAGAAAGTGTTTGAGTACAGTTGGAGTACATTTCAGAGATACGGCAAAGTAGTACCAGATCGTCCGCGGCATTCTTACTGACTGCCACGATGGCGCTCAATTATTAAAAGCTTTTAAGCTCGCCGTGAACAACTCCCTTTAAATAKTTACCGTGGTTTGCACCGATTACTTGTACAGMTGCTGTGTGTTCTGGCATCTCTGTTTGTGAATTGGTTAATCCGCTTTTACGTCGGCCCCGGCTGAAAAATTCTATTCGTTGCAGGTTCAGAAAACATAGTCGTTGTTATTCTAAGCCAGCCGAACGCCTACCACCGAAGACTGGCCGAAAATTTGAGGGATGACATCGTCAAACAGGCGGAACTGCTGGAAAGGGTGAGTTTTCAGTTGCTTAAGACTCGAGCTTTGATTGATTTTGTACAATGGGACTTAAGCTGGTAAAGAAATACAGATCTCGTGAAATGTTTAATCGGAAAATTGAAAATGTTGATCAAGTATCGATAAAGTAAAAATCCGAAGAAGAAAAACGTTGAAGATTTAAAAAGTGCGAAAATATGACGGTATCAACTATTTTTTAATACAACCATCTTGTCATTAGGCATAAAAAGCAAATGTTCAAAGTATGATCAATCAGTTTACAATTTGACCTACCTATTAGTTGAATATCTTGAATTAAGAAAGACAATTCCAMAAATAACAAACAGAAGTTCATACAGATTGTACTAAAAATTTGTKATTATGAGGTTTTTAGCTAAGAAAATACTTGTTAGGTTTAAAACGAAAAACGTGGGGCGCATTTTAATACATCATCACGTTTAAGATTTTGATGTGACATAATATAATACAAGCTGGAATTTATATTTTTTTTATCTTAAAAAAAGCAATGTTGACGTCATATATTCCTCTGCTCTGTTTCAATCATCTCTAATATCTTCAATTATATGCACTACTTTATTGAGAACCTCGAATACCAGATAATATTTTCTCGAAAAGATCGCTGTCTCTTGAAAACACTGACAAAAAATTATTAGTCTGGCGTTTCGATTACACCTTTAATCTTTGTCAAAGACGAAGAATCTCAAAATTTGCCTGACACTTTTATTATTTGGCCCCACGGTATAGAAGAGTTGGGTAGGTTTCTAAATCATTTGAACAGTCAAAATCCTGACATAAAATTTACTATGGAATTAGAAAGCAATGATAGTTTACCTTTCTTGGATGTCCAAATTCACAGAATAAACACGGGACAGTTAGGACACAAGGTTTACAGAAAACCAACACACACAGACAGATATTTACATGCCACATCTCACCACCCTCCCTCTCCAAAAATAGTCTTATAAGGACGTTATTTGTTAAAGCACAAAGGATCTCAGACGAAAGATCTTTACAAAAAGAATCATCTTAAATCAGCGCTAGTGAGAAATGGTTATAGGAATAAGAATATTTGGTCAGTTTTTTAATAAAAGTGCTCAACCAAATGAAGTAAATTCTCAGCCAGGACAAAGTAAATTGAAGTTGAGTTTGCCTTATGTACAAGGCCTTTCGGAATAATATAATAATTTAGATAAAATTTTAAGTTCTACTAAAGATAAAGTACATTTAGAGATTGAAGGTATTTACAAAATTACATGTTCTTGCGACAAGTGTTACATAGGTCAAACTAAAAGAAAAGTAGGTACGCGTTTGAAAGAACACATACGTGCTACTAGGCTGCAATATATAGATAAATCTTCTGTAGCTGAACACTCATATTTGACTAAACACATGATTCACTTGGATAAAACAAAAATTTTACGTAGAGAAAAATATTATCACAAACGTCTAATAAAAGAAGCTACAGAAATTTGTAGGAATACTAATAATTTTAATAGGGATTTTGGAAGGCTATTTTGTAGTTATCTTTTATCAAGTATTTCGTGTATATCTAGTAGGTAGGTAGTTTTTTTTTTGTCGTCTCGCTTCCTTGGTGGTTTGTTTATTTATTTTCAAAATTTTGTTTGAACTTGTGTCAGGCAAGTTTTGAGGTTATTCGTCTTTGACAAAGATTACATGTGTAATCGAAATGTCAGACTAATAACTTTTTGTCAGTGTTTTGAAGAGACAGCGATCTTTGCGAGAAAATATTATCTCATATTATGGACGCTGAAAGCATTCACCCTCGAACCTCGAATGCCGTTATAAATTTTTCTGCATTTTTATTTCGGAAAATCTAAAAAATGATGAGTCGGGTCCTCAAACTTGTATACATATATATTGTCAAATGAAGTAAATTCCTATCGGAAACTTGAGGATTACTATTGTTAAATAGTTGCATTTGATTGTAGTTGGCCTTCAAATCTATGGAAACTTGCGGTTCGTAAATTTAATAATACAGTCTTATCAAGTTTGTTTCTGTTAAACGGCTTTGATTTGTCTATACGCAACTCCTTGGATACCTTTCATCTATCAGTTTATTCCTTTTTAGCACGCTCACCCTCATTGAAAGACAAATTACGTTTTTATGGACTTCAGTCAGCAAATAGATTGAATATCGACCTAATAGAAGTATGTTGCCATTAAGTATTGAGAGGCTATAGCGCTGGCGTGCAAAGTGTTGAATTGCCATTTGTTTCTGGCACGGCGTTTCGATCTTGCTTTCCGATAGGAAAACGAACGAAAAAACCTCATTGACTCATAGGAAATTGCACGTCTCGGGTGATGCATTATTTAGTTTACATTTCACTCTGGTTAAAAGATGGCCATGCCGTATTTAACAAGAAATGCTGCGATAAGGGAGACAAATCAACTGTTTGGGTTGGCATTATTAAATTTCTACAATCTCCCACGCAGTCTTCTCCAAGGCAACACCTTTTTGACACATTCTGAATGTGTTATTTAAAAAGGTCTTCAAATTTCCGTTTAAACGGCTAATTGTGAAACAACGTTGGAACTTACGCATTCCACCGGTTCAGAGGGCAATGTTCTAAAGCTCGAGTTAAATAACTGTCATGTTGCTTCTCCAGAGGGATTTGGCAACTTTCTCTGTGCAGTTCTTTGGTATGTGCTCCGAACAATTACAAAATTGCGGTTGTATTCGAATCGTATACGAGCGCATTCTAGCACAAGTAATAGTTTATTTATCAAATGCAATTCATACTTGAACGGAAGCCATTATGCGCCAGAGCGGAGCTCCGCTTTTGTTTTAATGGATAGCGAATTGTAATGTCACTCCTCGCATTAGTGCTGGATTAACTGTCGCCGCTACCCTTTCAATTTTTAAACGTCACCGCCAGTTATACACCCCTATATCAATTTAACTTTTCACGTGTGCCTATTTTAGTTGGGTTGTATTGATTTAATCAGTTGGTTTTGCAAAATAACACCAAGTTGTGGAAGTAAGGCGAGGAAAATCATCTTCACGACTATTCTGGTTACATTTTTGCGGAGGGAAATGCGATTACTTGCAAAAATATAAGGTGAATTTTATGGGGAATTGAATTTTTCGAACCGCGTCCCTCTAGGTTGTTTTGTTTTGAAGATATTAATTTTTTCAAGCACGCCGCAAATGTCAAAATCTCAAAACGTCGTGTATAGTATACATACAGGATGTTTCACGAATGATAATGACTCTGACGAAATTAAAAATGCTACCCAAAATACATTCGTTTAGCCAAGGTGGTTATCTTATATAAAATGTATTCAAATGATGAAAAAACAGATTTGATTTATGGTGAATGCAAGAAAAATGCTTCCGCTGCTTCCTGTTTATACAGACAACGTTTTCCAAATAGAAGAGCTCTTGCCTAGACAATTTTCAAGAGACTTGAATTAACTTTAAGGACAAACTGGCCACCACTGAAAAAGTCAAGAGAAAGAACAGCAACAGGCCCTGACAATGAAATTAAAGTACTGGAAACGATTGACGAAATCCTCATATTAGTCAAAGGGTAGTCTCAAGAGCGACCGGTATTAGTCTGTCTTCAGTACACCGAATAATTAAAGACAGTCAATTTCATCCGTATCACTTGCAATTGGTTCAGGCCTTAAAGGAGACAGATTATCCTAAAAGACTGGCTTTTTGTAACTTTTTTCGGGAACACCAAAATTTGAATGACAACATTTGCTTCTCAGATGCAGCAAGATTTTCTAGTAATGGTGAAGTTAACAAACATAACATGCATTATTATGCGCAATAAAATCCACGTTGGATTCGAGAAGGACATTTTCAAACTATCTACTCGACGAATGTCTGGTGCGGAATATTGGAGAATCAAATTGTTGGGTCTTATTTTTTTCGCGATAGTTTTAACGGCAATAATATCTAAATTTTTAAAGAAACATTTTACGGGTACTTATCTAAAATGTAAATTTACAAGTAAGACAAGATCTATGGTTCCAACAAGATGGGGCACCTGCGCATTATCATAGAATAGTGCGAAATCATCTTGATTTGATTTTGCCTAACCGATGGATGGGAAGAGGTTCAATTAATCCTTGCCACCGAGAAGCCAGGACCTTACTCCTTTGGATTTTTTCTGTGGGGAATGGTAAAAGAGCAAGTATACCAAACACCAATTGAAAGTGTAGAACATTTAGAAAATAAAATACGTGATGCATGTAGATCCATCAATCCAGAAATGTTAATTCATATTAAAGGATCGTTTTGGGCACGAATTCAAGCGTGTGAAAACAGCGGAGGGCGACATTTTGAGCATTTATTACATTAATGTTATCGAACAAAACATTTTTCAAAAATAAAATTTGTTTTACAATGCCGAATTTACTTTAAGCAAATGAAGTTTATGTCAAAATTTACGAATTTATACAGCTCTCTACGTTTTATATTTTTTAAGACGAACAATCATCAATGTTACCTCTGCAAATGTATTTTGGGTTGCATTTTTAATTTCGTCAGGGTCATTATCATTCGTGAAACACCCTGTATTTACCATTTATGCTTCGTCTGCGTAAAAATAAAAATACACATCTAGACAGAAATAAATAGACCACCCAGTATATTAGAAAACCATTTCTACTAAATTCGCTAGACATTTTGTTTTCGAAAACGCGTCTTCTCTGACACAAATAGAAATATGTAAACGCCTTGAGTTTGCTTAGAAGGATAATCCCGTTCCTTCGCATATATGCACGTCGCCAATCATCCCTGAATAATGGCACGCGATTTGTAGGAATCGCCGGTTGTTCATTTGTCGCACGTGGATTTCCCGCACGTCGGAGGATGGACTATCCTGCCTCTGATACCCCGTATATCGAAACTCCACGGAAACAACAGCTCGTGGATACTTTTCCTGGAAGACCGTACCCGCATTGATCTGGAGAGACTCGTGGAAACTTTGGATGCATACAATCCCGCAGAGGTAATAAATGCTTTGGGAGGCCGTGTTTTCCGAACTCTACGGTTGAATAGTGCACTCATTTCACCTATAAATTTCCCTATCGTCTTAAAAAGTCCTGTTTCCAAAATTCGCAGTTTTGTTACGTTTGAACTTTGGTTGGCAAAGTGCAAAACTCTGACAGCGTCAGTTCTACAACGGTTATAGTTTTTTAAATTTTTATTACAAAAATTCACTCAAATTTGGTCACGATGGTTGTTTTATTATAGTATTTTGAGTCAGTTCTGCTAGTTGTCTTGTTGAATCTTTTCTGAATTGAAGGATTTGTTAGCAACTGGCTTCATTGACTTCATTGACCCATTTTCGATCTCGGTTATTATTAAAGCTCGAGGGCCACTTTTTAATTTGAAAAATATTATCTAGGCGACCACGTCAGCAAAAACTGTAAACAGATGACGAATACAGCTCTCAAATCTAAGGTTTGCAAATACAATACATACATTATTTATTTAGTAATTAACGAAAGTGTGAGCGTTAACAAATATATACTAAAACAATGGCCAATGCCAGATTTGAAAATCTACGACGACCAAATTTGTGGTTACGGTTTTATTACGATAGGGAAGCAGTAAATTTTTTAAAGAATCAAAACTGTAAAAGGGCCGGTAACATAGTATATCTTTGGGTACACTTTACGCTATCTACCTGTAAGAACAGTTCAATTGATTATAGTGAACTGAGGGTATGTCAACTAAAAATCCGGAATAACTGTCTCCTTGTAACAAATCAATTTTAATTACCTTTGAAAAACAATTGCTGCTGCTGTTACTATTTACTCTACAAGGATCAAAATAATCAATGTTGAATTGTTTATTATTCTGTGTCGCAGTATGAAAACTTTTTACTTCTTTCTCTACAAAATTTATTTATTTTTCCATTAATAATTTTTTACATTCTTTGCATAATGAGCAGAAGCTAAATTTGACCAAAATAATGTGGGCCCTTCGTTGTTCCTTAGAAAAGCACGCATTCTTTGATGTAAATGTCGCCATTAATTGTTCTTGTGGTAACAAAGCACTGAGTACGATACCCGCATAGACAGATTGCTTGCTAAACAAGATACTTTTTTCCAAATTTCTCTACACTGATAGTTGTTTCAGACTTGAGAAGAATCTCTCCTTTAATAGGAGTATAATATTGTGAACCTGGCAATTTCGTAAAAGGACGTGTTCCCCAACTAAATTGCATAGCCCTGTTTTTCTGTAACTTTTGGCACTTTTTGCTTTTTATGTGTTTTGAAACCAGCACGTTTTTTGACCTTTTCTACCATGCTTTTAGTTATACCACATTTTTTGGCAATATCTCTGATGGACTTTTTTGTTCCAATTTCAAATCATGTCCGCCAGATGTGGCTGTCTTAATGTGCTTTGTGTCTTGAAATAATGACTTAGTACATCATCTACCGTGAATCGTGGCATTTTCAATTCTTTTGCAATGAAGTTCCTAGGACGCTGGGGATTTTCTAACCACCTTTCGTTGATGCTCCTCTTCATTCATTTTTTATAATCAAAAGGTTACGTACAAATAAATACCTTCTACCTCACTAGATTTTTAAACTTGCGTACTAACCAGCGCAAAATGACAATGACAAATATTTTACGTTTTTAAAAAGTCACAGCCATCTAAAATTTCCGAATTGTATTCAAGACACTCGTTATAAAATTGTTACTTTTGGTCATTAATGTTATGTTTTTAAAAGTGTCAAATGTAGTCAAAACGATACTTTCCGGATTTCTAGTTGACACACCCATGGCTCTAAGAAAATATATCTTTTGTGATATTTCTATTCAGTACTGTGCATTTAATATGTAGTGTAATTTTATTTTGTAAGTGGAGTGGGGTTGATTGATATTTTACATAGTATTGGATTGTCAATTCTTGAAGCTGCAACGAATAGTTTTTGACAGATTCCAATACAGGAGAAATAGCACAACTGTACTTTACGGTTACCAAAGCTAGTGCCTAATTTCCTTAAGAACGATTGTACCAGAAGGGTTCTTGCAGGAAGCCTGGCTCGGATACGCCCTTATCGACGACGAGCCCACAATAATACACCACTTTGCCTTCCACGAGGACCCCGGCCATTTTAAGTACCCGAACGTGGCGTCGGGGTTCGCGGTGAGCACTCCGCTGCTTAAAAGGTACACAGACAGGGGGGGGGCTTTGTTCCTCTTAATCGAGTATTCCCGCATGCTGCTCTTAATTACTTTAACACGGCATGCACATCGCGTCAGTTCGATTGTTTTTAAAGGTTGGGCGAACGGTTAAAACGCGCACCTGCAAATGACAGGGCCGACTTCAGCATAGATGGCGCCCACGAGCTGGCGCTGTTCGTTTGGGACCAGGGTGCCGGGCAGCAGCTGCGKCACGAGCCGGCCCTGTGTACTTCGAGGGGAYCCCACTGCGCCACGTACCCGGTGCCTTTTAGACCTTGCGTGAGTATGCGGGCGATCTGAGCTCAATCGTCATGTAGATTTGTTAAAGAAGATCGTGTTCTTTACGCATCGTTTTTGCAAAAATGTCAAAATAAAAAAAAATCTTTTTTTTTAAATTATATAGTACCAAGTATAATTGTCATTATCCCCTCGCAAAGCTGAACTAATTTTGCGTGACATTTGTTTTTAACTTTTTATCGCATCTTTAATTATAAGGGTGATGTTAAATAATTTGATTTTTAAACTGCTGCATCTAAAGTTATTTTAACGGGGGCTTGTTTGAAAAAGAGTTTAAAAATTATCTCGGCACTCGCCAGTTATTTTTTAGTACACTAACTAGAAGGCGGTTTTGAAAAATGCTTTTTTCGCAAGTTTCTGGGAAAAATTTCATGGCACGACGTACTCTTTTAATAATAACGCTTCAAAAATAGCAAAATTTCAAAGTAAGCAAGCCCAATTTACAGATTAAACATTGGACAGAGGGACACAAGGTTTACAGAAAACCAACACACGCAGACCCATATTTACATCAATTAGGTAGCTTGGAAACAAACTGATTGAACGTATGTGCTTTGTCTCACTTGATTTATCAGATAACTCTGACGATCGTTTCGACATAGACCGGTCATTGTCACAGAGATAACAGCGTTATACTAAACTCAGATGTGCAGAATTTTGTTTGCATCCCCTTTTTTACAGGGGTTGTAAAATACAGTTGTAAAATCTCTCGCCTGGGTTTGAAGGCCGACTTTATAATTTCGGCAATATCAAAGGCGTACTGGACGTGGGAATTTCTATTTGTGTATTTGCCAAATGTTTTTTCTAATGCTGAGCTTTTTTAATTTCCAAAAGTTTTAAAAGATTCAGCTTTTTGCATTTCCCTTCGCAATGCAAAAAAAAAGTACATTTAGAAAGAAACACATACACGCTAGTAGGCTGTAATATTGTTAGAAAAGTATGAACATTTCTTAAAAACGCCTTCTAGTTAGTGTACTAAGCCAAAAAGTATGGCACTGAGATCGTCCTTAAATTCCTTTTAAAACGAACTTTTACTCAAATAACTTTAGATAAAGGATGCGGGCAATACCAATATTTGTTGTTAATTATTAGAGATACGACAAAAGGTATATGATATTTTTAACAGTACGCTTACATATTTCCGATTTCATTTATACAAATTAAATAAATGGTACGATCAGTCAAATAACAGCTCAGATCGCTCATTATTCCTGATCAACTCATAAATTTATACTCACAATTCTTGGCAGGATAAACCAGTGGCTAAAGAGTCCATTTACTTCGCCGTCAAAACCTGTACGAAATTTCACAACGACAGGGTGAAAGTAGTGAAACGGACTTGGGCTAAATATGCACCGAGAGCGATTTTTTTCAGTGACAGTCAAGGTAAAATGAACCACCTTGGTAATCTTGCCCCACAAAACTTTTCTTGTAGATAATGCGATTCCAACTGTTTCTTTGGGGATTCCTAATACAGAACAGGGGCATTGCGGCAAGACGTTGGCCATCCTGAAGCACGCCTCTAACGAAATCAAAAATGTTCCTGACCTGAAATGGGTAGTCATTGTTGACGACGATACGATATTGAGGTATGAGTAGTGCAAAAGTCAAATCTTTTATGGTGTGGTCAGTATTTAATTTGTATCGCGGCGAATAGGACTTTTACTTTATACTGTATTTCATTTAACCTTGCACTGCATCACTTTAAGTATCATTTTATGCTGATGATACATACAGGGTGATTTTTTGAAAACTTCACACCTTAAATAACTTTAAATAGAGGAAAAATTTAAAATTTTGCAAAAAACAGGTAAACTTTTGTTTGCAGGGGGGACAACTTTTGAGATAAGTTTTTAATGGATAGCGCTTACCCTCTTAGCGGGGTAGATACCCCTTCAAAAATTTTAAATGAAACTACCCATCTTACGATACATCATTTAAAAGCTTATTACACAAGGAGTCTTGCCATGTAATTAGTTTTACTATTTTTTACCCATTGACGGGGTAGTGGGTCAAAAAGTGCATTGTAGCAAGTGGCTTATAAAATGGAATATTTTGGACTTTTTATAACAAAATTTATTGTCTTGCAGTTACAATAAAAATGTCCTTACTTAAGCCTAAAAAAACTTGTTAAAAAATAATTGTTACACCTAAGCAAAATGCCAAAAATACTTAAAATTTTCTTTCGACATTACTTGATATTGCAACTCGACAGTTTATACTGAATTGGCTAAATAATTATCTACTTTGTGTTTCCAATTTTTTGTTTCAACTTTTTGACTACTTCTTTGGCACGACCATCTTTTTGTTCACATTCCTTTTTATAAGTCGCGTGAAATTTTAAAGTGAAAGTTCAAGTGATAATGGTTTATTCAACTGCCGAAAGGGTAGAAATAATTTTTATTTACGGTGCTGAGCATAGCTGTGCTCGTTCGTCAGCAAGGGTGTTTAACGAACGGCACCCCGATAAAAATGTTGACGCTAGGTGCATTCTCGATCTCGTGCAGAAATTTCAAGACACTGGATCTGTAGTAAACAAAAAAAGGGCAGGGAATAGAGTCGTTGATGAAATGGCCCAACTTGAAGTACTTGGTCATTTTGCAATGGATCCAACTAGCTCTTTGCGTAACATTTCTACAGCCACTGGACTTTCTTATTCATCTGTAAGGAAAGTTACAAAACTGCACAAATTCCATCCCTATAAGATGAA
This sequence comes from Rhyzopertha dominica, assembly GCA_025024175.1. Lineage (NCBI taxonomy): Eukaryota > Metazoa > Arthropoda > Insecta > Coleoptera > Bostrichidae > Rhyzopertha > Rhyzopertha dominica. The sequence continues at coordinate 52,321,847 of QCXZ01000138.1, read as the reverse complement.
AACTCTCCAGGAACTCGGCGAAGATGACTTCGATAGAAGACTGCAATTTTGCGAAATTTTGACAGAAAAGATTGTAGTAAATCCAAATCTAATAAGAAATATCTGCTTCAGTGATGAATGAACATTTTTTTGAACGGCTCTGTAAATAAACATAACGTCAGGTTTTGGAGTGACGAAAATCCTTATATTTTTCGAGAAGGTCATACACAAGTTCCTCAGAAGCTGAACGTCTGGGCTCGAATACTTGGCAACGCAATTGTAGGTCCAATTTTCATTGATGGGACGCTAAATGGGGGAATGTATTTAGAATTACTTGATAACGTTATTGATCCTTTAATCACAGAGCAATTAGAAAACCAACGTGACCCTGAAGGAAATCCAATGTTGGATGAATACGAATTGTTTTACCAACATGATGGAGCCCCACCGCATTACGCCATTAATGTGCGAAATTGGTTAAATCATAGATTTCTTGTTCACTGGATTGGTAGGCGTGGAAAAATTGAATGCCCGCCACGATCACCCGATTTGACTGCTTTAGATTTCTTTCTATGGGGTCATTTAAAATCTGTGGTTTACAAAACACAACCTACTAGCCTGGACGATCTGCGAGAAAGAATTATTAACGAGTGCAGGAGGATTCCACCTGAAACTTTCCGAAAAGTGCAGCAGGAGTTCGAGAACCGTCTGTATTATTGTATGGAAAGAGGTGGTGCACATTTTGAGAATCTATTGTAAGGTTTGAATTTCTATGGTTTTGTTCACACTGTTTTTGGAGTTACAAATAAATAATTTTTCTTTTTCGTGGACATGGACTTTCTAAAAAATTACATGATAAATACTTTAATGTTAATAATAATGTTAAAAGAAAATTTTCGGTATTCGGGAAGTGTCATATTTTTTTACAAGTTGTTTGTTTAAATTTTGGGTTCTCGTAAGGACAAATTTTATTTCCGCTCTAAAATAAAATACATTTTGTTGAAAAGAGTCCAATTTAATAAGCAACCTGTTTCGTAGGCACTATTAATCTATTACCCCGTCAATAAGTTAAACGTGGTAAAACTAATTACATGGCCAGACTCTTTGTGAAATAAGCTTTCAAATGATGTATCACAAGATGGATAGTTCCATTTAAAATTTTTAAAGGGGTGTCTACCCTGCTCAGAGTAAGCGCTATCCGTTAAAAACTTATCTCAAAAGTTGATCTCCCTGCAAACAAAAGTTTACCTGTTTTTGGAAATTTTTAAATTTTTGCTATATTTAAAGTTATTTAAGGTGTGAAGTTTTCAAAAAATCATCCTGTATATTATTCATTTGCACCTTCTGATACATGGCACATAAATTTGATCTTAAATTCAGCTTTGGAGAGATTCTTTAAAAATTAATACCAATAAGCCATCTATTATTGTGTTTGGAATAGACAGGACTTACAGGTTCGAATTGATGTTGTGGTACTTCCTACTACTCACAGTGCTAACAGCTTAGGATTGATTATTAATAGTAGATTACGCTTCTCTGATCATGGTACGTACATCTTGAATAAGGCATAGTGGCTAATGGTGATATACAGGGTGATCTATAAGCTCTATGCCAAACTGGAACAGATGAATAATGACGATATTATGAATTATAAAAACTGCTCAAAATAACCACCTTCCGCTACAATACAAAATTTGGATCCTTTCTTATTACATGGTTTGCATTTATTATTCTTTGTATTAATCGCTCGCGATTGGTAATCTCCACCTGATAAACCAGCTGCTTCATATGACCCCACGGATTAAATTTAAGGGGTTCAAATCCGGCGAGCGTGGCGGGTAAAGCTACTGGACCTCCATTACCAATCCAATGATTTGCAAAATTATTATTTAACCAGGTAGTTACTTCTCTGTCTTTAAGTGGTGGTGCGCCGTCATGCTGGTACCACATATTAGCGATCACGTTAAGTGGTACTTCGTCTATTAGATCATAAAAGTATGCTCTAAAAGTTGTACAACTGTCCATTTATGATCTGTATAGGCAGCAAGGTATTATTGAAAATGACACCCCAAGCATTTACACTAAAACATCGCTGAAATCGTCTGGGTCTAACGGCATGGGGATTTTGCAAAGACCATACATGTTCATCATTTCAGTGAAATAAAATTATGATTACGTGCATTTTGCTGAAGAATCCATTGGCAAAATTCTAACCGCTGCTGGTTATCTTCAGGATGTGGTGCTTGTATACTTTGACCATCGTCATATGGATGTAAGACCTTTTTGTTTAAAGTTCGCCATATAAAATTTTGTGACAGCTGTAATTGATTTGCTAGCCGGCGCGTACTAAGTGAGGGTTCTCCAAAATAGCATCTACAACATTTTCTTCATTTTGTACATCTATTTCATGGGGACGAACATGTCTCGGTGCTGGATGTAAATGTAAATGCTTATAACTTCTAAACTAAAATGTTCATATAACATTTTTAACTGATAATATCATCAGTATTCATCTGTTCAAGGTTGACATAGAACTTATATATCACCCTGTATATGCATAGACACTATCTTAATGTAGAAGTTAAACCAATGTTGTGGTTTTGTCAGATTTTGATTTTTGTGATATAGTATATGGTCCCTGATTGGTTAGTACTAATAAATGCGTATTCAGAAGGTGCAAAATATATAGTTAAATAATCTCTCCGTGAACTTGTGTTTTTAAAAAGTTTTTATTACAAGTTACAGAGAAATGAACAGCAGCATAACAAGTCTAACACATGAATTATACTGAGTTAGGGATGTTTACTCCCTATGGCTTAAATACGTAGGTGTTATCTAAATGTTCCTATTATCTAGTCCATGCACTTAGGGGTGGCGTCTGGGCTTTCAGACACGTAACTCCTCTCCCCTTGGTCTTGAGCGTCCGCGCTCAATTTTGGATAAAGTTGAACAAATTCTTTTGCTGAAATATTAACAACATTTCGCTTCTTACATAAATTTTTATAAACATTGTTCCTGAAATAACAAAGCACTATGATGCAAATTAAAATTACAACAAAGATTATAGCCGTAGCAGAATAGTGAGTATAATGTACAAGTGGATTAAAAATTATTGGCTTGGATTTTATAAATTTGGCTTCTTCTTGGAGCTTCTGAAGGTCCTGGAGATGTTCTTCTTTTAGGAGAACTTCGTACCGATGAGTCAGTGTGATGTCTTCTACTTCTGGCAAGATTATGGTTCTGTTGAATCCTGGCTTTCTGAATATTGTATTTTCTATAATTATGCTGCATGATGAGGATATGAGCACATTGTATTGCACTGTCAGTTTTTGCACTTGGTATTCGCAGTTTTCTATGAGTTCTAATGGTTGTTTTGTACTAACCATTAGGGCTGTGTTTTCCATTTGTTGAATTATTCGATAGTCGTTAGTAGTTTCAGCTGCCTGGCATGTATTTAAATTTTCCAATGAGCATTTTTCATTCTTCAGCGTGTGATGGCATAGAGACTGATTGTGGAGGTTTCTGCAGTCGTTGGACCCATAATTCGGACTGATTGGATTGTAGGAAATATTTGGCAGGTAATAGTATAATTTTGTTTTTGGTATTTGGGATCGGATATATTCTGGAGTAAATGAACGATGTGGGTTTTAGGATCGGTATCTTCAGTACCATTATTACTGATTTATTTGTTATCATCAATAATATTTTTGAGTGGTCCAATACTTCAAACAAGTGTGTATTATTTGTGTATAAGATCTGATTTTCATCGTATTCCCCTCATTAAGTGTTGATTAATATCTGCAAGGTCTGATCTGGTAAATAGTTCTAAATTCGGTGTCTCTAGTTTTGCTAAATTAATTGTGCGTTCTATACAATTAATGAAATCGCGGACTCTTATTGCATTAAAAATTTCATGATTGATTACTTGAAGGGTTTCGAATTTTGACTGAATTAAATTGATTGCTTTGGCAGTCTCATCCATATTGTGATTTAATTTTGAAAATGTCTTCATTGTATCGCTGAGTAACGTGAGCTGCAAATGATGTCATTCATTTAGTCTACTTATTTCCTGCTTTTGTGTCTTGGACAGTATTTCTAGGTTCTGATTAATATTTGCCAGGTCATCATTATCTAAATTTCCAGTTATGAATTTTATAGTTTTTCCTAAGACGTTTACTAAGCCTCTTTTAACTCTAAAATGTGTTAACTTTTCCAGGATATTTTCTGAGCTTTCGATTTCTCTTTTTAATGTTTGATATTGATTTCGTAAAAGAGTGTCATTTCTTGTCTTGTGTTCTATTATTACCATGTTTTTGTGCTAATTTCCGAACAGCGCATTCAAGTTGGGTTAAATTTATGGAGAAATAAAATTTGTGAAAGTGATCGAAAATTTTTGTTTCGCCTATAACTTCTTTAAAATATCCATTTGTGTTAATTGGTTTGACGTGAAGTTGACGGGATGGCGTCGTCCACACGATTAGCCCTGTAACGAAGGGACTTTTCTTAATCTTTTTATTTTACGTACATGCGAGTTAGTGATTTTTGTTTTTGGCCGATTTACCTATAATTTTCGTTTTCTTTCTATTAGTTACGTTAATTTTCTCGTAAAGGGGATCAGTTTTTCCTGGTTTATTCTTTTTAACAAAAACTGAAGTATCTGTGTTAATTTCGGGTTCCGGTTCTCTATTTGCATTTCTTTGTGCTAAGACTTTTTGTTCTTTCTGGAAAGTTTTATCATAAACTTCTTTGAGAAATGGTATTAGTTCCTGTTTACGTCTATTGTTATATTCTTCATAAATAGTTAAATTTACATCGAAATCATTTTCCATGTTCATATGGGCCATACAGCAGTGAAACGGAGTAAAGCCAGTGGCTGAATGAATTGATTGATTGTAGATTAAGATTGCCGTAATCATTTGATTTTGGGGAGTTTCCTTAGGGTTTTTTAAGTCGTAAAATACGTAATTTTTCGACTAAGGTAGAATGAAGTCTTTCTATGGGACTATTTGAATTCGGGTTGTTTTACGGTGGTAAAGTGTAATTCTATTTTGTGCATATTGCAATATTCTTTGAGTGTTCTATTGAAGAATTCACGGCCTTCATCGCAGACGATTTCGTTTTGGGTAATTATGGTGACTAAAGTAATGCCTTAACTTATTTAAGATAGTTATGCCTGTGCCATCTTTTACGTAATAAGCTTGGGCGTATTTTTGAGAAAGAGTCAATTATTGTTAGGAATTTACAGTTTTGGAAAGTAAACGTATCTAAGTGAATAGTGTCAAATGGTTTCTTGTGCCAAATGGACCTTTCCCAGCTTAACATTATAGGGATTTCTCTCATATTTTGGCTCTGTAAGCCCAAAGGGTCGCAAGTTGTTAATTTCGCTGGAACTAATCGATAGTCTTTCATAATTAGGCCAAAATGTATTACTGAGACGGTAGTTTTGAATAAGTTTCATTGATTCCAGTATGTGTCTTCACTATGATAGCTAGTTATTATGTCCTTCTGTTCCTCCTCTTTTATAGAAGTATCTTTATGATACTTAGTTGCCTAATGAAAGTATTTCTACATTATTATTGAGAAATGTTTTGCTGAAAATCTCTCGGACAGCTGTGTGTAATAATTCTATGGTTCTTTTGGGAAGTATTGCAGTATGTTAATGTTTTGGTCTAAATATTTCTTTGAACATTTGTTGTATAATCACCTTGTAGAATTTGTGTTTCTGATAAGTATTAGTATACTGGTTTTTCTTCAAAAGGTGCTTAACAACGTAATTTTCATAGGTATTTACCAAACATCAAAAAGTTATTCTATTTCGAAAAGTTATTAACAGGTTGATCCCCGTAATTGGAATTATTTTTCCGTCATCTCATTATGGACAGAGTGTACAGTATTATCCGTCTGATTCAGGATTTGAGGTAGAAGATATCGTCTAAACGATTACGATATTTGGGTCAGGGGTTATAATTTCGTTTAATAATTTCTCTTATTTCTTTCGTGTCGGATTGTATGTGGGGATTTTGATTTATTAACTGCTCAGCTCTTCGTCTGTTATATCTGGTGTTTCATGTATTTCGGTAATACTGATTTTGTTTCTGTTTCATCATGTATGTATTTCGATACGCGGATAGTGCATCGGCTACTTATTTCTTTTCCTTTTTTTATAAACAATTTCAAAGTCAAATTCTTCTAATTTTTAGTTTCCATCGATTAGTCTGGAGTTAGTTCTTTATTTTCGATAGCCAAACAGCGGGTTATGATCAGTCTCTATAGTAAAACGGCCTACCATAAAGGTATGGTCTGAAATGTTTAGT
>QCXZ01000138.1:52275801-52315454 GCA_025024175.1 Rhyzopertha dominica | reverse complement strand
AGTGTCATTTCTTGTCTTGTGTTCTATTATTACCATGTTTTGTGCTAATTTCCGAAACAGCGCATTCAAGTTGGGTTAAATTATGGAGAAATAAAATTTGTGAAAGTGATCGAAAATTTTTGTTTCGCCTATAACTTTCTTAAATATCCATTTGTGTTAATTGGTTTGACGTGAAGTTGACGGGATGGCGTCGTCCACACGATTAGCCTGTAACGAAGGGACTTTTCTTAATCTTTTAATTTTACGTACATGCGAGTTAGTGATTTTGTTTTTGGCCGATTTAACCTATAATTTTCGTTTTCTTTTCTATTAGTTACGTTAATTTTCTCGTAAAGGGGATCAGTTTTTCCTGGTTTATTCTTTTTAACAAAAACTGAAGTATCTGTGTTAATTTCGGGTTCCGGTTCTCTATTTGCATTTCTTTGTGCTAAGACTTTTGTTCTTTCTGGAAAGTTTTATCATAAACTTCTTTGAGAAATGGTATTAGTTCCTGTTTACGGTCTATTGTTATATTCTTCATAAATAGTTAAATTTACATCGAAATCATTTTCATGTTCATATGGGCCATTACAGCAGTGAAAACGGAGTAAAGCCAGTGGCTGAATGAATTGATTGATTGTAGATTAAGATTGCCGTAATCATTTGATTTTGGGGAGTTTCCTTAGGGTTTTTAAGTCGTAAAATACGTAATTTTTCGACTAAGGTAGAATGAAGTCTTTCTATGGGACTATTTGAATTCGGGTTGTTTACGGTGGTAAAGTGTAATTCTATTTTGTGCATATTGCAATATTCTTTGAGTGTTCTATTGAAGAATTCACGGCCTTCATCGCAGACGATTCGTTTTGGGGTAATTATGGTGACTAAAGTAATGCCTTAACTTATTTAAGATAGTTATGCCTGTGCCATCTTTTACGTAATAAGCTTGGGCGTATTTTGAGAAAGAGTCAATTATTGTTAGGAATTTACAGTTTTGGAAAGTAAACGTATCTAAGTGAATAGTGTCAAATGGTTTCTTTGCCAACAATGGACCTCCCAGCTTAAACATTATAGGGATTTCTCTCATATTTGGCTTGTAAGCAAAGGTCGCAAGTGGTTAATTTCGTGAACTATCATATCTTTCATATTAGGCCAAAAGTTATTCTGAACGTAGTTTTGAATAAGTTTCATTGATTCCAGTATGTGTTCACTATGATAGCTAGTTATTATGTCCTTCTGTTCCTCCTCTTTTAGAATATCTTTATGATACTTAGTGCTAATAAAGATTTTTACATTATTATTGAGAAATGTTTTGCTGAAATCTTGGACAGCTTTAATTAATTCTTGTTCTTTTGAGAATATTGCATATGTTATGTTTGGTCTAAATATTTTCTTTGAACATTTGTTGTATATCACCTTGTAAATTTGTGTTTCTGATAAGTATTGTATAATGGTTTTTTCTTTAAAAGGTTGCCTTAAAAACGTATTTCATAGTATTTACCAAACATCAAAATTATTCTATTCGAAAAGTTATTAACAGGTTGATCCGTAATTGGAATTATTTTCCGTCATCTTCATTATGGACAGAGTGTACAGTATTATCGTCTGATTCAGGATTTGAAGTAGAAGAATATCGTCTAAATCGATTACGATATTTGGGTCAGGGGTTATAATTTTCGTTTATAATTTTCTCTATTTCTTCGTCTGTCGGATTGTATGTGGGATTTTGATTTATTAACTGCTCAAGCTCTTCGTCTGTTTATATCTGGTGTTTCATGTATTTCGGGTAATACTGATTTTGTTTCTGTTTCATCATTATGTATTTCGATACGGGATAGTGCATCGGCTACTTTATTTTCTTTTCCTTTTTTATAAACAATTTCAAAGTCAAATTCCTCTAATTTTAGTTTCCATCGGATTAGTCTGGAGTTAGGTTCTTTAATTTTCGATAGCCAAACAAGCGGGTTATGATCAGTCTCTATAGTAAAACGCCTACCATAAAGGTATGGTCTGAAATGTTTAGTCCGAATCTAAATTGCAAGTAATTCCTTTTCTATTGTACTATAGTTGCGTTCTGCGGAATTCAAAGTTCTAGAGTAATATCCTATGGGCTGATTATTTTGACTAAGTACACCACCAATAGCTATGTTAGAAGCATCCGTAGTTAGTTTGAATGGCTTTGAAAAGTCTGGGTATTTTAAAATCGGTGCATTAACGAGTAAATCTTTGCATAAGTGGAAACACTCTAAGTAATCAGGGTCGTTTGTATCTATTTTTGCTTCCTTTTTTAAGCACTTAGTCATGGGTGATGTTATGTTAGCGAAATTTGCGATAAACCTGCGATAGTAGCCAATTAGGCCTAGGAATGCTTTTATCTCTTTTGTCGTTTTAGGGTAGGGTACTTCTGAATAGCCTCTATCTTAGAGGGGTTTGGTTTAATGCCTTCCGGTGTTATTACGTGTCCTAGAAACGCAACCTCTTTACAGAGGAATTCAGATTTATCTAATTGCACTTTTAGGTTGACTTCTTTTAATCTGCTAAATATTTGCCGAATATGTAATAGATGTTCTTGAAGTGATTTTGAAAAAATTACAACGTCATCCATATACACGAAACAGAACTTATACAGGTAATCTTTTAAAACTTCGTCCATCATTCTCTGAAATGTGGCAGGTGCGTTTTTTAAACCAAAAGGCATTCTGAGGTACTCATAATGCCCATTATTAACAGTAAACGCGGTTTTCTCTATTGATTCGGAATCTAATTCTATCTGATGAAATCCCTGTGCAAGATCCAGGGTAGTGAAATAAACGCATTTGCCTAAATTATCCAGAATTTCGTCAATTCGTGGTAATGGATATTTGTCTTCAACAGTGATTTCATTTAATTTTCTAAAATCTATAACCATTCTGTATTTTCTTTTGCCACTCGCATCCATCTTTTTGGTACAATCCAAACGGGGGCACTGTAGGGGGATATTGACGGTCTAATTATTTTATTGTCCAAAAGTTTCTGAATTTGATTTTGTATTTCTTCCTGCATAGCTCTAGGGTGTCTGAATGACTTTACATATACAGGGTTGTCACTTGTAGTTCTAATTTTGTGTTTGACTTTATTGGTGAATGTTAAATCAGTATTTTCGTAGTAGAAGACGTCTCTAAATTTAATACAAAGCTCTATTATTGCTTTCCTTTCTTCGGAATTAAGATGATCGGTCCTAATTAGTTCATGTACTTTGGGGAATTTTTGTTGTTTTATTTCGGGTGTCTCTACCTGGTATACATTAACTGGAACTGTTTCCACCCGTTTGCGAAAACTAACTTTTTCATTTTCTAAGGGGTTAGGTATGGAACAGATTCCATTGTGAGCCTTAACTATACATTCAGGGGTAATTACATCATGTTTAAGTTTTATTGGGGGTAGAATTACCTCACCACTTTCTATATTTACAGGTATCTTTAATACTTTAGCGTTTATATTATCTAAGCTTACTTCTTTACTATTATACTCTAAGTAAAAAGGGATATTTATCTCATTTAGTTTCAAATTTTTTAATCATAGTCAATTTGAGCTTTAAATTTTTCTAAATCTTTAGTACCTATTAGTACATCAAAAACGTTTATGCCAGTCAATTACACGCAATTTTAATGGGGAATTAATTCCTAGTTCCTTTAGTAAAGGAAATTTAATATTATCTTGAGAAATTGATGTTCTGTTCATACTGGTGACTGAAAAAGGTTCCTTATAGTAAAAGTTAATAAAGTTTTCTGCTGCATTTGGATTGATAATTGAATCTGTCGCGCCCGAATCTATTAAAACCTTAAGATTTAAATTTGGAAGGTAGAAAAAAGGAAGTTTTGACTGGTGGGCTATGTTATTTAGGTCTATTAAATTTGACATTCGTCCGAGGCGGTTACATGAAAATTTTCTGCCTCGTTTTGGGGGGTTTCCATGTACTGTTCTTCATAATTAATTTCGCTATACATCGGGATCTCATTTGTTTCTACATCTACTTCATTGTTAAACAATTCCTCCGAAACAAAATGTTGGTCTGGACGTGCTTTGGAAAATATTATTGTTTTGGTCTGAAATTGTTTGGGACGGAAGTTTGAACAGACATTGGTGTCGGTTTGAATGTATTTCTTGACATTGCCGAGCCCGGTTTTGTTCCAAAATTTTGTTTATTCATAGGTAATCTTGAAGATTGCGGTATTGGTTTATTGACAGATCCTGCAAACGTTTTTTGTTGGTTATTAGTCTGTGGTTGTAAATAACGCATAGGTGGTATGTTTTGCATTTGCGGAGGTCGCGGATTAAATGCAAAACTTGGACCACTAAAGGTGTTTCTAGCAGGTTGATTATTCTTTTGCACATTAGGTCTATGCTTGTCATTACTATTTCTTAAATATTTCATGTATTTATGTTCTTGAATTTTGTTGTCATAAATTCTACATTTATTAAGAGCTTCTTCTAGGGAAACTAAATCAAAATGCATCAAATATTCATGATATGGGTCATTAAGCCCGGAACAAATACTTGTAGCGTTTGTTTTTGATAAAAATGTCTTTTGAATGCAATAATATTTTGATCTGTCTCATGCAGTTGCACGTACTGCATCAGATCATTTTGCGCTAATAAGACGCGATCGTAATATTCTAAATAACTTTCATTTTGTTTTTGTACAGTGCTCCTGAGAGCGGAGAGCAAAATTTCCTCATTTCTTTGGTCACCGTATTTTCTTAACAGCGCGCTTCTAATACCTGACCATTCAGTTTCATTATGGAAATTTAAATAATCTCTGGCCTCATTTTTCACTTTCGCTAGCACAGAAACATTAAACAAGTAGACTTGGCTCAGCGTTAACTTTTTGTCTAAAAATTTTATTAAATTATCTACAGCGTTTACGAAGGTTGACAAATTTCCTCCCGGATAGAATTCTGGGAGTGTATTTGTAAGAGCTGTAAGCTCGCTAATTTGAATCGGCATCAATGATGGTGCCGTAACTTGGTTTGTAACCTTGACCGTTAGTAGTCATTGTAGTGTACGGATTGGGGCGTTGTTCTTTTAAATTTTTACCTTTAAACTTGCTTGAACTACTGGACGCACTGTTTGATATTAGGTCGGTTAAATTATCAACTAATTCAAGTTCTACGTCTGAGTCAAAGTCTGACATTAAATATCAGTAATAATTGCACGAAAGAAACTCAAAAGACTTACAGGACTATTGGAAGGAGTTTCATCCCGGTCCGGTCCAAGGTCTCTCGATGAATTTCCTCCTCGTCTCCGATAGACGTGGTGTGGGTACGGCTCTTGGGGTTGTCCCTCGACTTTTCGAATAGGATCTTCTCCTCGAGTTGCCCACAGGGTCGTGGATTGCGTCTAAGGTGTTGAAACACGCCGGTAACTTTTCGCGAACCGTGACACAATCCTGTTCGCAGCGCCAGTTAAATAATCTCTCCGTGAACTTGTGTTTTTAAAAAGTTTTTATTACAAGTTACAGAGAAATGAACAGCAGCATAACAAGTCTAACACATGAATTATACTGAGTTAGGGATGTTTACTCCCTATGGCTTAAATACGTAGGTGTTATCTAAATGTTCCTATTATCTAGTCCATGCACTTAGGGGTGGCGTCTGGGCTTTCAGACACGTAACTATATGTATTAGGTACACACATAGTCAGGGCACATGGGTTAGGCTCAGAGAGTTGGGGTGGTTAAGTATGTTTGAAAAACGTCAGCTGCATTTTGTTTGTGAAGGTGCTTATATACCTATATTCAAGACTTGTCTTTCGTAGTAGTATACATGAAGTTAACACTAGAAAAAGGTCGCCAATGTTAATAATATCGGAAGAAATCTATAAGAGACCCTTTATAATGCCTGACTTATACATTAACTGGTGCGATATGCTCTATAACATTAGTATATGCACCTTTTCTTGTTTCTAGACTCTAGACTTGCTTCTTCATTATAGTGAATAGCGTCAATCATTAATTGCTTTTGTAACCATATCAGCAAAAATTTATTTGTTCGGCAACCCTTTCAAGAAGAAATAGGTGACCCAAATTCCTTTCTCCTTTCTTTTTCTGACATTTAGCCAGATAATCAGTTCTTCGTTTTTAAGTGACCAGTACTCTTTGGAACAGCTTCTAAGACGTTTTTACGTGTAGGTGGCAATTAAAGTGTTTATTGTAGCGTTTCCCGATTGCAAAACTTGCTGAGTTGTTACAACCCAGAGGAACCCGTTGCCCTGGGTGAACGGTACGGTTTTAACGTTCACTCCTCCCGCGGATACAACTACATCACTGGAGGTGGTGGTATGGTCTTCAGCAGGAGCTTGGTGGAGGACATTGTTTCTTCGGGAATCTGCAACTGTCCGAACAATTCCACGCCCGACGACATGTTCCTGGGGCTTTGCATGACGAAAATGGGCGTGGAAGTTACCCATTCTCCATTGTTCCACCAGGTAACCGGTAAAGAAATCTTTTCGGTTGTTCGAGCGACAGTTTTCAGGCCCGTCCCAACGACTATGCTCCTGAATATTTGAAGACCGACGATGCAGTTTCGTTTCATAAACACTGGATGGTGGATCCCGTAAAAATTTATAAGCAGTGGTTTTTAAAGGACGATAGGAAATTGGCGGGTAGCCACGAACGTACCGAATTATAACGATACGTTGCGTCGAGTTTTTATACGCTTATTAGTGGTAAGGTGTTATTATTTTTATAAATCGTGAGTTGTATATTGTATATGTTCCAAAGGATGCAATAAAAACGTACCCATGTTTACAGTTTGGAATATTAATTTGGATATTTTTTTCAGATATAGGTTTTGGGTCAAATATGTCGTTCATGTTTTTCTTTCGCTGTTTACCTTTTTATCTATTTCTCGCCGAGGAATGTAAATTTATGACTGTGTATTCACGAGACAAGCTAATAATACACAGAGCAAGTTATTTATCAAACCGTCCTCGTATTCTTCGCAAATTCTTCCACTTTAGGCCTTATAAGATGGCTCGACGGATTATGTTAGTAATATTTTAGCGCCGCATTCGTCTGGCAACAAATCACGAAGGACTCGATGACTTTTAACTAAATACGTGTTTACAGTGATGATACTGTTCACATACGTATCTCACAAACTCTTCCAAAGATTAACAGACCCCTTAAATATGTAAACCATCATTCAATATTCACGGCTTGATTAACAAGTCTTAACCTTTCTGCTGAGAAGGCGGTTAAATTAACAATAGGTTGGGTGGTTTGCTTCTCCCCTTCGAGATTTCAAATGAGCTTTTTAAAATTGATGGCCAATTTACATCGAATGCCGTATATATAGCGCCAAAGAATCGGCTTAGCGCCTTTTCGTTGTTCCGATGGAACCAACAACGATCGTTCGTTCGTTTTTTGTGCTCGTGAGTCTTTCATGGAATAGTGTTGGGTAAATTTAAACCTGACGTGTTCAGATCGCAATTCGTTCATACGTGTTTTAGATATAAAATTTCGCGTGGAGACAACTTGATCGAGAAGAGCGATCTTCCTGTTTTATTGAAGGAGATACTCGTGAATAATTTGAGGCCTTTCAAATGCATAGCGATCATAAGTGATGGCGTTTACTTACATGCTTTCAGGAGCGACTGGTTCAAGCATTTTGGCGTTTTTATTTCTTATATCATGGTAAGATGATCTTGAGCATAAGTCTTTAATTTCTTGTTTCAATATCGATACCGTTCAAATCTATTCTAAACATCTGGGCCTTATTACTCTCATGGGGGTTTATGGTCGAGTCGTGATACAGTTCTTTACAAGGCTGTATTTTTATTGTATATTCAAATAAAGAAAAACTGTCCGAGGAAAAGTCAGTTTAGAACTTCCTAATTCCGGTTGCGTTTCAAAATCTGACCCAGTAACACTGTATCGCGAGTTATGCTGGCAGAAGAAAACCTCTACATGCGTCATAAAATTTAACGGACTGAGAATTCCTTACCACTCATTGTACAGACATTTTTGACCATTTTCAAAGATACACGTAGAAGACGACGAAGATCTGTACTCCCCAGTCAACAGCACCCAAGAAGCTCTGGGTGTCGTCAAGAAGGAGGGCTGCCAGGCTTACATAATTTTTTTGGCGAACGGCATGCAGGTGGAGCGATTGCTGCGTTTCGGCGACAGGTGAAGCCCCGGTTTTTATTACCAAAATTCGGAAGCTTGACAAGTGAAATCAATCCAGGTACCGCGTACTCGACACCAGGGCGAAATTCATTATGCTTTACGATCGCCGTTTGTTCGAGAAGAACTTGCATTACCTATGGAAACGTATTATAAATGTAGTTTTCATTAGGGAGTACAATGGGAACGACAGGAACGGCACTCAAAATTTATCCTGGTTCGAGATTAGCACCGTCCCCTTCCCCTCGGCTATTGGTTCGATATTTGTACCGCGGCGATTGGATATTTGGAGGAAATCGCGGTTTCGTAACAGTAAGTGGACTTTCACTTTAACTTCTCCCGTTTAGGGCTTTAGAAGGGCGATCGCTTAGAAGCAGCGGAAAAACAGGATAGCCTTGAGTTTTTTTTATATACGAGGGTCATGTCAAAATTCATGCACACGAAAACACGGCTCGAAAATGAAACCATAGCGCATGGCCGTCATGGATTCCCAATTTATTTTTAAAATAATAATAATATATATATATATATATATATATATATATATATATATATATATATATATATATATATATATATATATTCACTCTTTCAGCCGCAGACTTGTTCAGAGATAAAACCTCCGATCTGCGAAACCAAACCCTAAAAACCGTAGTTTACACCCACATACCGGGAACGGTCAAGACTTCGCTCCACAATAGCGTGAGAACCATAATAGGGATGGGTGGAAGTGTAGGGTTCAGTGGAATAGAGATTGAGGTACCGCCGTCTTATCACATGTTTTTGCAATGTTCAAGCTTGTACTTTTAGTTGTTGCAAAGCGTTTCCGAAGCCATGAATTTTGCTTTCGAACTATACGAACCTGATACTCCAGTGCACGAGTTGTGGGGTACGAAACAGATCCAGGGGCAGTTTTCCGGGCTCTTTGGTGAAATGGTGTTCAGCCATGCTGACGTAGCTTTAGGGAATCTGTACTATGCGTCGTCCGTACTGGAAATAATGGATCTTTCTGTCCCGTATAACACTGAGTGTTTGACTTTTCTAACACCGGAAGCACTCACTGACAATTCTTGGAAAACTTTAGTTCTGCCTTTCAAGTAAGCCTACTCTGTAACAATATTTTCGGATTGGACGATAGGTTACAAATTAAAAAATTAGGCATGATGATTAACACTTTCAAATTGGGTAGGTACCCCTCGGGGGTAAAGATAAAGCTTTTTGAAGATTAACAAGACATCGTTTTACGAGGCATGTTTTTTTAAGTAAGTACCGTTTTGCGATTCCGCCGCCGCAGCGCTACGGTCGGCGTTCCGCGCATGCGCGTTGGTTACCTACATCTCTTGTCTACGCCCTGACGCCATTACAGTTTGATTCTTTATTGTATACGTTGTTTACTGAGTGTTTAAGATGCCTCCGACAATCGTGAGTCCCGCCGATTGTGAAGTACGGGCTGTTATACGATTTCTTAGTGCTGAAGGCGTAAAACCGATCGATATTCATCGTGAGATCTGTGAAGTTTACGGACAAAACATTTTGAGTGATGGAATGGTAAGGAAATGGGTGAGAGCATTTAAAGATGGCCGCACAAATGTGCATGATGAAGAACGGAGTGGGCGTCCTTCGGTCGTTAATGAAGATTTGGTGCAGAAAGTGAACGAAAAGGTGCGAGAGAAAACAAACGCTTTACAATTTCATCATTGTGCGACTGCTTTCCTCAATATTCTCGTAGTGTTTTGTATCGCATTGTGACCGAGAACTTGAATTACCGGAAATTGTGTTCACGTTGGGTTCCGAAAATGTTGACGGATTTGCACAAAACCCAACGTTTAGGCAGTGCATTGACTTTCCTTGAGCGGTACCACAATGAAGGTGAAGATTTTTTAGACCAAATTGTTACTGGTGACGAAACATGGGTGGCCTACGTCACACCAGAATCGAAACAACAATCCATGGAATGGCGACATTCATCATCACCCAAAAAAGTGAAGTTTAAGCAAACAATTTCTGCCCGGAAAATCATGTGCACAGTTTTTTGGGACAGAAAAGGAGTATTGCTAGTGGAGTTTCTGCCTCGTAATGAGACAATCAATGCAGCGTCTTATTGTAAGACATTGAACAATCTGCGTCGTGCAATCCAGAACAAAAGACGTGGCAAGTTGAGTCGTTTTGCTGCATGACAATGCCCGTCCACATGTGGCTAATCGGACCAAAGATCTCATCAAATCTTTTAAATGGGAAACTCTAGATCATCCTCCATACAGCCCTGATCTGGCGCCCAGCGACTACCATTTGTTCCTGCACTTGAAGAAACACCTGGGTGGTCAGCGTCTTCAAGACGATAACGAAGTCGAAACATTTGTGATACAGTGGTTAACAAGTCAGGCGGCAGAATTTTATGAGGAGGGTATTCAAAAACTGGTGCCACGTTATGACAAGTGCCTCAATATTCACGGAAATTATGTAGAAAAGTAGATTAAGGTACAGGCTTTCATGTAAGATAAAATTATTGCGATATCTTTGCACGTTTTTTTTTTAATTCCAAAACGGTACTTACTTAAAAAAAAACATGCCTCGTACATCGTATTATTCACGTGACTAACGAATTTGGAGAAGATTAGAAACGGCTTATTCTATCGTAACGAGAGAACCTTTTTTAACGATCTTAACTTCTTTGATATTAAAAAAAAAGAAAAATACTTTAACAGAAGTAATCGAAAACAATAATTTTAACGCCCTTTCGTTAACGAAAATGATATATGCACTTATGGCATTAACGTTTCTAGTAGAATCACCCCCTCTATGAATGGAAATTTGTGTTCTCTAATACCACAATCTTAGGTCTCTAATGTGGGCAGCGGTCTTAATATGCTTGATCCTTTCCGGAATTATCTTCTACTGGATAGCCCGTTTCCATTTTCACGTCAACAAGCTGAAATACGAATGCATGAAGCGAGAGAAGGACCTGCTCAAGAAAAGGCAAGTATTCAGCTTGTCCACCTGCCCCGTCGCTGAAAAAATGGACTCCGACATGAAATACACCAAGATGCTGGAGAACTATCAAATCAAGAAATTCGAAGGAAAACCCGAGGGACTGTACGTATTCGGGGATCCCGTAAACAGCCTCCTCTACGCCTACAGCATGTTGCTGTTGGTGTCGATACCGAAGTTACCGACGGGGTGGTCCTTGAGGATGTTGACGGGATGGTACTGGTTATACTGCATGCTCGTGGTGGTTTCTTATCGAGCCAGCATGACGGCAATTTTGGCTAATCCGGCGCCAAGGTGAGTTTCCCCGAGCGATCGAAAAATAACAATCCCCCCGCGCGTTATTGAATTTTAACTGGGAAGGCGAGATCGGTTTATCAACGTGACAAATCGCGGGGATTGTGTTTAATGTCGTCCGTTTGTAATTCAACTCGTAAAATATGATTAATGACGTTGTTCTAGCCGAGTTTCCAAGTTTTGATGCCGTCAGACAGTTCGCAATCCGGCGGTGTCATTGCGAGGTGTTACGGGCCGAATATTTGCGCTGGTGGAGTCGTTTCGTCCGAGTTGCCCGCTTTGTTTTTGAAGAATAGTTTTTCCTTCGACCAACCGAAATCGTTTGAGCATACTTGAGGTCCGTTTACCTTTTAAATACAGTAAAACCTCTTTAATCAGGCCAATTAAATGCATGGATATTGTTCAAATTCCCCAAAATCGCGCAAAAAAAACAACACATATGATGGTGATATTAATATTATTAAAAAATATAAATACATATTAAATACAAATAAACAAAACTACAACATTCTAGAGAAATAATGGATGATATTTTTCCACACACATTAAGTTCACTTTTAACGCGGGGCAAAAAAAAATCAGTGAGATGTTTGTGCTTTTTACAGTTAATTTCTGCTCTTATCGCTTGATTGCGCAAATCATTTACCAATATAATTTGATGTGATGGTACATTATTTTCTGACGCCCATTGTAAACATGTGATGAATGAAGAAACGGCGTCGTTATGTTTAATTGTATTTAATGAGACATTATCTTCACTAGAACTGGATTCTGCTTCGCCAGAAGTTCTCTGTAATATTGAATGATCGTATCATCTGGTAGATATTCCTCAGTTTCTTTAACCCCAAATGCCCAATTCTCACTCTCTTCGTTTGTAAGCGCACGTTATGATCAATTCTTGCACTAAATTCTTTTAATTCATCTATCTCATGMTGAAGTTCTTTATTTGAATTCTGTCAGGAGTAACAAAGGTATATTATCTTCTTAATAATAACTTTCTCCATGACTTTTTTATAAGTTCGTTGCTAACTTTTACAACATCTTTTAAATTAATATTTTTTTAGTGTTGTAGGGATGTCAATTTGACAGTTTACAATCTTCTTTAATAACTGTTTTCGGTAGAAAAGCTTAACAGCTTTGATCACATGTTGATCCATTGTTGAATTAGTGGAGTACAATTCGGTGGCATATACGTGACCCATATTTGGTTATCATCACTGACTGACATCAAGATGTCCGGGGGCATTGCTTTTTGAGGTAAATTTATTTCCCTGAGTTTTTGCCTCACTGATGGTACAAACTCAGTATGAAACCATTCTCGAAAAATTTCTCTTGTAACCCATCCTTTTTAAGTCCTTTGTAACATACGGGAATGAATGAATTTCCAAATGCTCTAGTTTTTTTTTGCTTTTCCCAGAACGAGTAGTCTCAGTTTGTGACTTCCAACAGCATTAGTGCATGGCATTTCTTTGCTGATTTTTTTTGCCATTAGCGGATTTCTCACCAGAGTGAGCCAATGTTTTGTTAGGTAAAATTCTCCAAAACGGACATTATAAATTTGCTCTAATTGTAAGCCCATTTCGTTTATTTTTGATAAGAGTTTTTCTTTGAAAGGCTGAACAGCATTTACATTACTAGATAGTATTTCCCCAGAAATACTGAGTTGCCTTATACCACATCTTTTTTTAAAATTTTAAAGCCAGCCAGAGCTTGCTTTAAAATTGTCTGCACCAGTTAATTGTTGATAGAAAATTTCAGCTTTTTCGCATATTATATCGTCTGACAATGGGGTGCCTAATAAGAATAAAAAAATGTGAAGGTAAGTGTTGTTTACACAAAATTAGTAATAACACCTACCTCTAGCCCTTTCCTGGAGAAACCAAGTATACACAGCTTTTTCTATTTCAGGGTTTACACTGATTTTCAAAGTTTTTCGTGCTCCTGGTCCAGAATCTGATGAACCAACATACTTTACTTCATTTTTATGTATATCACTGACTGTAGATTATCCGATGCCGTATTCTAATGCAAGGGATCTTGTACTTTCACCCGCGTCAATCTTCTGTTGCAGTTTTAAAGTATTATGCTTTCTTTTCGGCATTTTTTAGAGACACACAAAGCACTGTAACTGACACGTGAATTACTACCGAAATATGAACACCATTACGACTTGTTCGCTGTTGTCGTTCGATCGCGATCGCGATGTTAGCGACAAGCTGGTGCATGTAGTATCCGGATTATCGCGCGTCCGTCCGGATTATGAGTAAAAAAACCGGGTGTCCGGATTACTGGATGGCCAGATTAAAGTATGTGCGGATTAAAGAGGTTACACTGTATTCTCATATAACATCAGTTGATCCATTGGATAAAAATCTCTTCATTGCATTATTCGTGCCATCGACATCCTCCTGACTACCGTACTTTTCGAGTAATTTCTTGTAATTTCTTCATCATCATACATGTCTTCACCAGCCTTCTTCAGACACACTATTTTCCAATTTAAAGAAACCGTGTTTGCAATAGATTTGGTTGAAAATTTGTGTTAAATTTGATTGAGGCGTTTGGAAGGTAAAGTTTCGGCGATATTTTGTTATGTACTATCGTTACCAATGAAAGCAGATAAAAAATACTACAACGAAACTTTTGGGTAATCAGACAGAGATTCTAAAATTTATATTTTCCACCTACATTTCACAGGAGAATTTTGGATTCATTAGCGTTTATTTGTAACGAGATGCAATAGTATATGGAGTTTTCAAGATACAGCCGCTCCGTACCCCTAGTAAATCACTCTGTATAGTTTATATCAGGGGAATATGTTTTAAAACTGGTATTCTCGATGTTCTCAAATTGTTCTTCTGTGTCATCATTCTACCTACCTACTCTATTGGTGAAAAATAGCCTTATTAAAAAAAATTCTGTCGGATACATTCTAAGTTCTGGATTGTTTATGGAGTTCGTAGCTCTCACTAGAAGACTTAACAAAAAATATCTCATTTTTTGCGGATTAAAAGAAGTCATCAACTTCTGGCAGACTCTGCTGTCTATAAATCGCAACATTATTTGACGTTCGGTGTCGCGTGCTCGTCGCATCTCTCAGAAACAATTAGGAGAAACAAGCACACCACTCGAAAATCGTTCTATTTTCAGGGTAACAATCGATACACTTCAGCAGCTAGTTGACAGCAAATTACCGTGCGGCGGCTGGGGCGAAATCAATCGTGAATTTTTTAAGACGTCCCCCGACCCAGCGAGTCACATTATAGGGGAGCGCTTCGAGATGGTGAACGATTCGGATGCGGCCGTGGACAGGGTGGCCGATGGAAGATTCGCGTTCTACGAGAACGCGTACTTCCTGGAGGACGCCGCCGTGCGGAGGCAATTAAGGCTCGAGAACGGCACCGACGCCTCCGTCGGGGACCTTAAATCGCGCACGAATCTGCATATAATGGCCGACTGCGTCATCAATATGCCGATCTCGATCGGCCTCCAGAAGAACTCGCCGATCAAGGCGAGGGTGGACAGGTTCGTCAGGAGGGTGCTGGAGGCGGGGTTGATCACGAAGTGGCTGGACGACGCCATGCAGGCCAGCGCCAACTCGAAGCTCAAGGAGAAGAAGAGCGAGGTCAAGGCGGTCGTGAACATGCAGAAGTTTTTCGGGGCCTTCGTCGCGCTCTTCGTCGGGTATCTCGCCGCGGTCGTCGCCTTCATCAGCGAGTTGCTTTATTTTCATTATTATGTCAGGGCGAATCCCAATTATGATAAGTATTCCAAGACGGTACAGCGTAAAAATAAATAAGCAAGAACCTCAAAATTTGCCTGACACTTTTGTTATTTGCCCCCCCCCCCCACGGAATGGAAGAGTTGGGTAGGTTTCTAAATCATCTGAACAGTCAAAATCCTGACATAAAATTTACTATGGAATTAGAAAGCAATGGTAGTTTACCTTTCTTGGATGTCCGAATTTAGAGAACAAACACTGGACAGTTAGAACACAAGGTTTACAGAAAACCAACACACACAGACAGATATTTACATGCCACATCTCACCACCCTCCCTCTCAAAAGAATAGTCTTTATAAGGACGTTATTTGTTACAGCACAAAGGATCTCAGACGAAAGTTCTTTACAAGAAGAAATATATCATCTTAAATCAGCGCTAGTGAGAAATGGTTATAGCAATAAGAATATTTGGTCAGTTTTTAATAAAAGTCTCATCCAAATCAAGTAAATTCTCAGCCAGGACAAAGTAAATTGAAGTTGAGTTTGTCTTATGTACAAGACCTTTCGGAAAAATTAAAGAGGATGCTTAGGAAACACGATATTTTAGTTGTTGATAGTACATACAATAATTTAGATAAAAGTTCTACTAAAGATAAAGTACATTTAGAGAGTGAAGGTGTTTACAGAATTACTTGTTTTTGCGGCAAGTGTTACGTAGCTCAAACTAAAAGAAAAGTAGGTACGCGTTTGAAAGAACACATACGTGCTACTAGACTGCAACAGATAGATAAATCTTCAGTAGCTAAACACTCATATTTAACTAAACACATGATTGACTTTGATAAAACAGAAATTTACATAAGAAAATATTATCACAAACGTCTAATAAAAGAAGCTATAGAAATTTGTAGGAACACTAATAATTTTAATAGGGATTGTGGAAATTATGAGTTAGGTGACATTTGTAAGGCTGTTCTGTAGTTATCTTTTACCAAGTAGTTCGTGTATATCTAGTAGGTGTAGGTAGTTCTTTTTTCGTCGTTAGGTTCTTTTTTATCAGCTTCGCACGTTCTTTCTATGACGTCTCGCTTCCTTCATGATTTGTTTTTTACTTTCAAAATTTTGTCAGGCAAATTTTGAGGTTCTTCGTCTTCGACAAAGATTACAAAGTGTAATCGAAACGTCAGACTAATCACTTTTTGCCAGTGTTTTCAAGAGACAGCGATCTTTCCGAGAAAAAATTATCTTATATTATGGACGCTGACAGCATTCACCCTCGTGAGCGAGTGTATTGTTTTTCACACCCAAGTTACAAGCTCTCAAAAAACAACGCAGCTGTTTTGGCATCACCATCAAAAATTAAAGCAACCCATGGAAAATGACAGTTGAGACGAGAAATCGTCTGGAGCAAGTGCGTTGGATGAACGTGAGCGAACGTACATTAACAAGTAGGTTGGAAGAAGTGGAGCTAAGAGCATCCACTGGACCACAGTTGATTCGAGAGCATCATGTTGCTCGAAGACAATTTTCACGTAATAATGCATATCCAGCGGACCACTGTAGAGTGGCGAAACGTACTCTTTTCAGATGAGCTGAGGTTCGGCTTGTATTCTCCAGATGGTCGAGAGAGGAGTTTGGAGAACAGCAGTTCTCTGAAAGGGTACAATACCAGAGAGGATCTCTAATGATTTGGGCTGGAATCTGCTTCGAAGCACGTAGGAGGGAGCTCCCAATTGGTGAGCGTTTCGCAGTAATATAGTAGCTGTAATTGTTGTCCTACGTTCCATCAATTCAATCAAAAGAACACCCTTACCATTAAAAAAAACAKKGACCATCATTTTCCCGGCCATGTAAGATTACGTGATTTTTTTGGTTTTCTTGAAGCTAAATGGCGCCACTGGATTGACTGTTGTTTGGTTTTAAAGGTGTCGTTCGTTGCCCGTAACAGTGTGGGAAAATAAAGTCATCTCAATCTTTGAAATCTTAGTCTTTTTGGAATAGATCGCGTCTGATTTTGGAATAAGATCCACATTTCGCTCGTACTTGTAAGGGGCGTCATCAGGACAGGAATTAGGTTTGTGCCATACCATACTCCTCATTCTTTTGCTGATGATGCCCCTTACAAGTGCGGGCGAAACGTCGGCCTTATTCCAAAATCAGACGTGATCTAACCGGCAAAAACTAAGATTGGAAAAATATGGAGTATTTATAAAATGAGAAAAGTAACCACATATTTTTTGTGTTAAGCATCTTCAGACCTGAGGATGTAGCTTCGGCAGTAGAACCCAGTGGCAGCCTGTGACTTATTATTGCAAGGGTGTTGCTCAATAGGTCCTAGCAGTGTATAACAGTTCTTGATTTTTTTTTAAATATATAATTGTTATTGTAACTCATTCAATAAAATCTTGAATTGCTGTAAATATAAATCATAATTTGTCTTAAAATGGTATAAAATAAAGTTTAAAAAGACGTATTGAAACTTTTTATAATATTTCCTTTCAGATACTTTTGGTTGCCCAGCATTCACTAATTGTTTGGAAATTATGCCTTCTTTCACTAATTTTGTAGGAAATGTTTTTGAACCATTTGTGGAAAGCACACATTTAATCAGAAT
Source organism: Rhyzopertha dominica (assembly GCA_025024175.1). Taxonomy (NCBI): domain Eukaryota; kingdom Metazoa; phylum Arthropoda; class Insecta; order Coleoptera; family Bostrichidae; genus Rhyzopertha; species Rhyzopertha dominica. The sequence continues at coordinate 52,297,692 of QCXZ01000138.1, read as the reverse complement.
TTTTTGTACACTAATTTCATTATAATTCAACTTTCAAATGACTATACTGACTTTAATGAACCTTTAAGGATTTTAGCCCTCTGGTGAGAAATGCCTGAAAATGTTAAATGCATGTGCATGTGTATCATAGGCAAATAAATATCTGTAGATTTAGGGGGACAAATTAAGATCATTCTCAATAATGCATAGTAGTTTTAAGGTATTTCACTGGTGTCGTAAATTAATTTTGGAGAACGTAACTTCAAATGTGAGGCACTGAATTTAATCTTCAGCCCCATTTGTTAGAAAGGCAAATCACACTAAATCCAATAAGTATTAAAACTTTTTATAGTTTACACAAATAATACAAGATTATTAAGTATAAAAATTTTATTTTATAAAATACAGCTTGTTTTTAAAAAAAAAAGCTTATCGTATAGAGTTATTCAGAGATAAACTAGCAAGTGTAGTATTTTGTGTAGTGGCACCACCACTTCGCACATCCTGAAACAATACAAACCTTAGATAGGCACAAGTCAACAACATTATTGATTTTTACCTTTCGCATCCTATAAATATGATCCATTGCGTGTGGCAGCACCGGACGTACCGTGTTTATTTCCATCTGTGTCAAATCATCCACAACACAAAAGTTGGCCTTGCCTTTGATCAGACTGTCTATTGAAGAACGCAATTTCGACATTCGTATATCCCAGATATCCTTGACTATAGTTCTGATCATGTCGGCCGAAGTGATATCTTCTGAAGCGCAATTCAGCAGCAACTTGCTGACGGTGATGTAGTGTTCACTGGGCATTTTCGTAAAAGTACTGAAACAATATGCTTGAAACGTGCCGGATGTTGCACACTTCCGACTTACTTAGAATTTTTCTCGTTTTCTTTGATCTGCTCGAGCTTCTCCACATCCATCCAATCGGGAGGTATTATCCTGCAAGTGTTCTGTTTCTTCAAAATAATGGCCATCCACAGAGGGACGTTCGCTGGTAAACCAGCTCGGAAGGGGCCCACATCACCAGAAATCAGATTGTATTCGCTGCTAGTAAATGATGGCAAAATGCTGACGATTTCATTTTCAGCTAAAAACTCGACTTCTTCTGGATTCATGATTAGTTTATCTCTTGATTAAAAATATCGAAAAAGCTCTAGAATCAACAGAAATTCAAAAAAATGACAGTTGTTTGAGGTTAGACTTGGCATAACCTCAAATAACAACTGCTGGCTTGTGTAGAGATGGGGTTGAACGATGAGGTATTGGAGTACCGAACAAAATAATGAAGTAATCAATAATGGAGAATTTCACCAGTTTATTTGAAACGCGTGAATAACAGGTGCAGAAACAGCAAATAAATAGAAATCAAATGAAGTATTTAAACTGATGGAAGTATTGTTTGTAAATATAGATACTTGCATACTTGTATCGAATACTTTAAAGCAAAGTGGCTGTTGTAAAAACCAAATGCTAGTAAGGAGGTATACTGTTTGTAAATTCAATTTGTTATTAAAGTTCTAATAATGTTAATTGTCTTTAATTCGTGGCTGAAAAAAGACGCGAGTCCTTGGGACTGAGTTGATGCATTGTAATGGGGCTGTTGTTATTATATTTATTGCTTACAGGGCAGAAAACTTCTAAAACCTTGGACTATATAAAATATAAATACATCAAGTTACAAAATTATCTGTTCAAAATGCGCCACTAATAGAAGAAAAATATGTTCCTAATTTGTTCTAAAAGAAAACATATTGACGCCCACTTGAAAGCACATCCATTATGTAACGGTACTCATAATACATTCGTCTAAAGGTATTTACGTAAGTTATGCAACATAATAACCAGTTGTAGATCTGCGTTGTCAACCATTTTAGTTTAGTAGTAGATTCCAACGAGTGATGTTCTGTGCGTGTTGTGCTATCCCAATTTGGATACGTGGATTCAGAACCGTAAGTTAGCAGCTTGCATGCTTGCTTTTTAGTTGATACAATATTGCGCTTTTCTGTGGAAGACCATATATTGCACTAACCGATTCAAAACTAATTAAACGCAACAAGTTACGAGGTGTGCAAAAAATCCTTTAGCATGTCCTCGAGCAGTACGGTTCTCGAGAACGATCCGTCATAATTCGGGTGCTTTGTTAGCTGTAGGGGCAGGATTGTTGGAATATCTCGCTTCCTTATTTTCTTCCCACCGTTCGTAATTAAGGAATGGTTTGGAAACTGCAGCCAGTTCGGCTMGAGAACTTCACTTTTTWAGGGGACTYGTGCCGTTTTCAGAGATAGGGAGAATCCATGTTAACTTTTAATAAGWATTACKCTCAAGCCCCTTYATATATTTGAATGGGGTTTTTACCACCTGAATCAGAATTCTATTTTGTTGCAGTCTCTCGTTTTTTTCAAAAGAGACACCGATAGAGTAAGTAGCAAGAGGTTCATAAACATTTTTAATTTGATTCAAAAATGAATTAATTACACTAGTTAAACTTTTTGAATTTAAAAACGACAGGTCTATATATAGCCGTCCTTGAATGGTCCGGTCGGAGCTCGCCTTTTCTTTCAATTATTTGCAGGCGGGTAAATTTATGGTAGCATTGTAAATAGAATTAAAAGGATTCCTAAACGATAATGCCCGAAAATATTTTTGGTTGACTTATGCTTGAATTGAGCGTAATGTATTTAAATTTTACTCTTACCAAATTTTCGACAACGGAAAACTTTTTATACACAATTTTTCTTCCTTCTATCAAATTGAAATATTGATAAATGAGCGACTACTGTGGATCGATTGTTTTAAAAGGTACATTCAATCAAGTCTTTATGTCCTTTTCATTCTAATGTCAAATAATAAAAGTTTACGAAAATTTTAATTGCTCAGGGAACATCCCCACAAACATAACTCAAAAGGATTTTGTGCTAAAATACACGGATTTTGTCAAATTTTTAACACTAATTATTTACAGTCGCGTACTCTCAAACAATTGTAATAACGATATAAAGAGTCGAAAATTTACCAAAAGCTTGTGATATTAGCGTAGATAAAATCGCTACCATATTGGCAGAAGATTTTGATAATTTCATGTTTTGTTATAATACCATTTACTAGCATAAACATTTTGTTAAAAAATAGTACTTTCTGGTCGAGATTGATTTGATGGTTTTACAATATGTTTGAAAATAATTTATCAAAAATATACTAATGATACCCTAATTTGCATATCTTTAGTGAATCGTCAATTTCTGTTTCTTATCGTTCCTGGGTAAATCCAAATTCTTTCGTTTTTTCCTTGAATTGCCAAAACAATGGGTTCTCTTTTCCAAAAAAAAACAGTTCAGTTGTCTTTCAACGAAAACAAACTTTTTAAAGATTTCAGTAAACATTTTATTCGTGTTTATTAGTATATAAGTGACTATTTAGTGGAGTGGCTATACATAGACAATAAAAATGGGTTATTCAAAACGTCGACTTACTTCAGCAAGGATTAGTAAAAAAACTGATTAAAAAAACTTGGCAAAGATGTAAGTTATTTAGTTACAAATTATTTGATACAATAATGTAAAACAAAGAAGTATAGAAAAGTTATTTTCATATAGTAACAGTGATATTTGTTGGAAAAAGATGATTAGAATACTAAATTTGAAGAATTGTCACGAAAACGAAAGAGTCCTCTTAATGATATCGTTAAACATTGCAATGGTCCTGAGACTAGGTATTCTTGTGTACAAATTAAATTGTACCTATAGGTTATTGCTTTGTATGAATATGAACGTACTTCTAGGACATAAATGTGTAGGAACATTTATGTATTTTAGACTTCTGACCGTCCATGCTTTGACCAAATTTTTTCGCTCCAATGCAGTGTAATGTTGTTATGGACAACGAGCGGGGAGGACACGTTGAAGTTTCTGCAAAGTAATATAATTGCGGAAGCTTTTCCTTCTTCAGCCTACACGTGCGTGATCCAACGTTGTGATTAAGTTAAAACTTGTAAATATTTGGATCACCGGCGTCCTCTGTTAAAATAACAAAACAACTTTTGTTATTGAGCCAATGAAGAAAATTTTAGATAGGTACAGATAGATTCAAATACATTCTATAAGCCCATCAACTATATTAATTAAAAAATTAATAAATAATTGCATATGAACCAGAGCATAATTCGCTAAGTGCAAAGTCAAGACTCTAAGGTGGGTTATTAAAAAGTTCCCAATAAAAATCGTGAATCTTCTCCTTGGTCGTGACAGCGGTGTGGGGACGAGCACGATTTTGGGTGGCCCATATCAGTTTGGTGAGTGTTTCTTAATACAGCACTTGTAAATTGTTCATTCCATGTAAAATGAAGTATTCCAAACAGATACGCGCCCATCTGTAATCAGCCCTCGAAAAACAGTCGATACGGCAGTTATCTAGCCTGCAGTACTCAAAGTTTGTGTAAGATGGCGAGTTTCGGCGCGAATTCAATTATTCGAAAACACCGCCAAAAATTGCCGTTATATAATCGTTTATTAATAGTTTTGGAGCTGCCTGCGTCAGAAACCGAGGACTATTTTCAGCTGACCCACCGTGGCGAATACACTAAAATGTGTATTTGGCGCAGTTTCTTTTCGGTGCTTTAAACTGATGTAATAGGTAAAGAGCCAGAAGCGAATGTAGAATGAATCGAAGCTGCTGGAAGGTCGATGATAAAGAAGCAGGTACATGATTTCATAACAAACGCATCTATCACGTAACAATTATTATCGATCATCAATAATTCATATGTGCGGCGGATTTTTTCAATACACCGGCATACGTACGACAAACGTAGCTTTTGTAACACGTTTTTTTCGAAATGAATTTTCAGTTAACGCTGCAAAATGCGAACGGACTCACGAGTTCTCGTCTAAAGTATGGACGGAACTTTACTTATCGAAAAGATCGGAAAATAAAGGTAGCAACGAGATATGGCATGGGGAAAGTAACTTCCTTAGTATGCCAGATGGGTCAACTGCAACTGACTCAAGAAAGTATACGCAAATACTGTTGAACTAAAACACGTTCTGTCTGGTGTCTTCTCTATGCTCTTCGGTTCCATTTATGACGGTTACCGATTGAGGTTTTGATCTTCCCTAAGGGGTTGCTGACCGAACCCCGTTACTGAATGTTAGTGTAGTTTTTGGCCGGATTGCGCGCTTGTTTGCGTGTGCCTAGGTGTGTGTTTATTGTGTATTTTTTTGTTATGGACGCTTGTTTTTTGTTTGGACGGAAATGAATGTTTTTTTATCATAAGGCTATGTGTGGGGTGTTTAAAATAAAATTGTTGAAAATACAAGCTCCATATGCCTAATTAGAAAGCTACTCGTTCCAAGGTGGAGGCTAAAATTAGGTTCTTAATTCTTTTTGTAACTTGGCAGAACGTGCAGCGTTGATACTTCGGTCAGCTGAAATACTTCAAGTATAACTTTTATACCAGACAAAGGGAATTATTTAGAAAATTGATGCTTACTCCTAATAGTCTGATGATCGATCCTTTTCGTGTGTATGCTTTTTTTTCTTCAAGCCCAGGGATGGATATACCCTACAAAGTTGTAATGATAATTTATTACAAAATTTGTCAGTAAGATACACAATACGGTTCTTTCAGATATGTGGGCTCATAAAATATGGATAAATTAGAGATTTTTAATGAAAATCCTCGATTACGTTATCCTAAAAATGTAGCTTTACCTGAAACCATTAATATTTTGAAGATCAGAAAACAGATTTTTGGGAAACTGAATCAAAGTGACGGGATTTTTTTACGTTATACGGGAACAACAAATCTTTTTCTTTATACAGGATGTTCGGAAATGCAAAAGCAAAACGGAGGGGGTGCTCCTACTCGAAAAATAATGCCACAAGTTCCCTTTTTTGTCAAAAATCAAAAGTAACGAAAATAGAGGGTGCAAAGTAATTCTGTTCGATTAATTTTTTTATCTTCAAATTTGGCACAGATATTTCCTATATAATTTTGCATTTCTTTGCCCAAATTTAAAACAAATCGTTCAATGCAATGGTTTTTAAATTATCACCCAGAACTTTTTTATTTGTGTTTCGTTAACAATACACAAAAGTGCATTTACGTCAATATAGTTTTAACAAATTTATTGCAAAAAATATTCAAGTTTATTTACAACTTTAGTACAGTTAGACACAATTTAAGTTTTACAATAGCGTTTCAAAATGATTTCCTTCAAAGTCGTTACACAAATGCACTCTTCTAAGAAGATTACGACATATTCTTGGTCGTAGATTAAATTAATTAATTAATTAATTAAAGTATCAAGCAACGATCTACGAGACTCACTTATGCAGAGGGTTTTACAGCTTGGTGGTCGGCCGTCCTAAACTATTGGGTTTAGTGGCACGTTTCAAAGTTCCTAAATGGGCCGTATTCAAAAAAATCTTGCTGGCTAAAATTTTAACTTTTCCACTATAAGTTTTTGAAATTTGTTAGTTGTAATAATTTAGCAATCAATAAAACATAGAAGCTTTTATAACAAGTTTTATTTAATGCAGACCTGATGCATCGACACTTGTTATGTCAGCTTCGTGTCTAATTTTTAGCAGCATTTCATTGCTAAATTTTCCACCGGTGTTCCCTCGTCGAATTCTTTGTTCAACTGCCCCCATATCATTTCAACGCGGTTGAAAATGCAATGATGTGGGGGTAATCGTAGAATGGTGTGTCCACATTCAGAAGCGAAAATGTCAATTTTAAATTTCTTCGAAAAATTTTTTGTGCCAAGCACTTTCAACAATTGTTTTTTTGCGTAGTCCTCTTCGAAATATAAATCTTCTCTTCTTAAAAACTATTGAATGGTTGCTGTATTAGTTGTTGTATTTGAATCAATTTTCAAACACTTCCGCATTCATATCAGAATGATTACACACCTAAACAGGTGTTCTACATCCAAATGAAGATTATCATCACTCCAATAATGAACATTATGAACATCAAATAAACCTTCTCGAGCAAATCTATTATCGTGTGGAGATTGATAATAGGGTTACAAAATGAGAGAGTTCTTGCAATTAATCTTACGCTTGCATTTGGATTATTTAAACGCAATTTAGAATGCGGATTTCTGCAATCACACTTCGAGTGGTTCGTCTACGCCCTACATCATACAATCTAGATTTGAATGATCCAAAATCGTCTAGTCTTCTATGAATCGTAGTAAATTAATTTCTGTGATATTAAAATTTATAATCACAAATAAAAAATAGTTCTGGGTGATGATTTAAAATCGAAGGGCAGTTTAAGCCGATTGACATTGAAGGATTTGTTTTAAATTTGCCCAATTATATAGAAAGGTATTAAAAATTCATTCAAAAGAATAATTTTGACATCCTGTGTTTTCGTTACTTTTGAATTGAATCACCCCCTTCATTTTTGCTCATTTCCAGACACCTTATAATATGTAAATGAAGCTAAAATATTGTCGTAATTTGCACGTAAATGCTTCATACGCATTAACAAAAAATACCACCGTTTTAAACTTTATAATATTCCAAATTAGGTTTAATGTGATTATCCATCGTTTTCCAGAAAATTCTTGAACTGTCTGACGCGTCTGTAAAATCATAGAAACATAAATCTGCCCACAGAACGTGTCATCCGTGGGGTTGCTACTATCTAATGAAAGTATCGCATGATGAAATTGTTTTGCTGCAACTATACATCGCGATTAGGTAAAGTTAGCGACGGTATGTCCATCCCTGGTAACGTTTGAATGTTATTGTCCATCCTAAGCACCACTACTATCACAAGGGTGTTGTGTGCAAGCCCTATCCGTCAGACAGCCTCTGTTCTCACAGTTCATTTCAATTGCAGCTATTTACATAGATTTAGAGGATGAAGATAAACCTGACGATGATAAAGAATACTCTAAATGGTCAGAACTTCCCGATCTTCTGCTCGAGAAAATATTCTCCTACTTATCGATAAGACAAAAATATTATGCTAGTCTTGTATGTAGGTCCTGGCACCGAGCCTTCTACTTACCATACGTCTGGTCGCAGTTTGTTCTTGAAGACACCACTTTGACTAGAGGTAGATTTAATTATTATTCCGGATGGCAGGTAATTTTGCCAAAACTTACAAACGAACCAGTAGTAATTGTTTTTATTGTAGTATGTTTTGGATCATTTAAGAACGCAAATGTGTTTGACTCAGGTAGGGAAGAATTTCAAGCATCTAACGTTTGAACCGATGTTGAATTTCTACAACTTGTACGAGTTTATGAATATGGTATCGTGGTATACAGAGCAAGCTCGCAAATCCGAGATGGATGAGGTCGGTATAGGCAGCAACATAAAAAGCTTGAAATTCACTTTTCCTTGCAACATGACCACCAGAGACGACAGTGAGAGAATACGATTGTTCGGAACTGGAGGTAATTAATAACCAACGTCACTTAAAACGAGACGGAATTTTTCCGAAATGGTTTTAAATAAAAGTTGTGCCAAATCAAGCGCTAGAGAAAGAATTTAAAACATTAACGTTGTCAATTAGGTGTACAAAGTTTTATTGTCAAAATATTCTTTTGGATATTAAAACTTTTCTTGGGAAAGCAGATTCTTTGGCCAAAATATACTCTCAAGTATCACGTCATGCTAGAGTATATTCCATACATTTCAAGTTTCAAAAAAAGTGCATTTTCAAACAAATAATAACGCAGAAACATTAGCATCTTGTATGGAAAGTGTAAAGTATTTGTTTTACGGTTTTTACTTTTTCAAAAGTTTCATTCGTTTTAACAATGCCTCCTGTGAAGCAATGGAGATGAAGCAGGGCATTTCCTGAGTTAGTTATTTAGTTTGGCATCTAACAACTTTTCCTAATTCGTTTCTGCTGTGAAAAATTTGGCAGTACTCTATTGAGAGATTGTACACTTCCATCAGAGCTGCAAGCCAAACAGCTTCAAAAAATTCTTGAGCCTTAAACATTACCCTGACCTGACCTGACCTGATACGTCAGTATAGATCGAAACAACATAAGCAACTTGTGCATTGTGTGTAGGCAAACTATTGGCTGCTCTGAAAAGACTGATGGCTAATCTGAAGAAGCTTAAGAGGCTGGAACTCATTGATCTCATGTTGGACCCAAATGAAGCTCAGCATCTTCTGGATGATGTCTGTGAGACTTGTTGCTTGACACTAGAGACGTTAGTACTGATCAACACCACTAAAGTACCCTATCAGCTCTTACACGCCGGAGTTTTTCTAAATTTACAGGTTGTATATCGGTGGAATGTAGCTTCTTCTGTAAAATAAACTCATTATCTCCAGGTACTAGTAGTAAGCCCCCAGAATTTAGGGGACGACACGGTCGAACTGCTAGGATACACAAATTTAAAACACCTCCACATTATGCAGAACAGATACACACCAAATGACCCCGGCATCAAGCTGACGACATGGAAATCGTGGAAGACCTGTCGCAAAAATAACACAGATCTGGTGGTGCATCTCCAAGTTGAGAGTGTTAAGGAAAAGAGTATTGTATGGCAAGAGGGAGCCCCAGTGCACACTGTGCTTTACGATTCACCCCACATAAGTGTAGGTTCAGTATGCAATTGAGTATATGTTTATTTCTTTCTCGTTTTTTACGTGCAGCTTCAAACGGATGCACTGGTTATGGCTGTGGATCTGTACAAAAAGGACCTAAAAATCTATGGGCACAAGGGTATACCGCGTTTTCATAGGTCCAAATCTTTTTCTGACAGAATCGACCAAAATTTGATGTTGCTGTGTAGGGAATGTCCAAAACTACATACGCTGGTAAGCAACTAAGTATACAAAGTGAAGTTGGAACTAAAATGAATGTATTCTACATAACCAAAAGAATTAATTGTACACAAAGTAGTTTTTATGAAGAATTTTGTTGCCAATTCAAGCAGTATGAATTTTACAAAAAGAATAATGAGGATTTGGGTATCTTTTGAAATTTGTGGAATGAATATTTACATATATGTATTTTTTTCTTCTTTTGCTGGTTTACTCCAAATATTAAAACTATATTTTATGCGACGTTTCGGTGGATAATTTTCCACCTTTTTCAAGCTTTTATTATTTTTTCTACTTTATAATACAATTCTGAAATTATAAAATATATATCTTTGATAATGAAATACTATAAAAAATGATAGAATATAAATTAATTATAATAATTTATTTACCTGTATTAKATGTATCATATTMTGTTGTGRTTATTAAAATAATTTTATGCTTTTATTTCTTTTTTGGTTTATTTTTGATTTTGTCAGTGTCACTGTCATGTATTTAATTGAAATTTATGTAGTTGTTTTTATACACTGTTTCCAAATTTTGAATTTATCGTTTTATTTGGTGGGTTATTTATCTGTTAATTTTAATTATTATTAGATAATATTGTGGTATATACTACTAAGTCCTTGTATATCATTTCTGTTATTTACTGTTTTATTTATGTTTTTCTGTATGTGTATCATTTCTAGTAATAATCTTTTCTGTGTGTGTTTTTCTGTTGTTATTATTTTTGTATTATCGTAGTTGAAATGATGTTGTTTTTCTATTTCATGTTTTCTTAGAGCAGTTTGTTGATTGTTATTGTAATTTTTATGTTGCTTAATTCTTTCTTTTAAATATTGTTTTGTTTGTCCAACGTAAATTTTGTCGCAGTTGTTACATGGAATTTTATAAATAGTATGTGTCATTAGTTCTTTTGCTGTTTTTGTTTTTAGTTTGGTAAAAAATTGTTTTGTTGTATTTATTGGTTTATGTGAAATTGTAATGTTGTGTGGTTTGAGTATGTGTTGAATCTTTTGGGATAATTTTGGAATATAAGGTACAGATATGTATGTGTTATTTTTTATAGGATGTTGTTTTAATTTATGTTTGTTATATATATTTATTATGATTGATTTTGTTATACTTTTTATTAGTTGTATTGGGTAATTATTTTGTGTTAGGAAATATTGTGCTTTTTTATAATGTTTGGTCTATGTTTTGGATGACTTAATATTATAGCTCTTTTTATAATGTTTTTGATTATGTTTCTTTTTTGTGTGGGGTGGTGGTTGGACAAACAAAACAATATTTAAAAGAAAGAATTAGCAACATAAAAATTACAATAACAATCAACAAACTGCTCTAAGAAAACATGAAATAGAAAAACAACATCATTTCAACTACAATAATACAAAAATAATAACAACAGAAAAACACACACAGAAAAGATTATTACTAGAAATGATACACATACAGAAAAACATAAATAAAACAGTAAATAACAGAAATGATATACAAGGACTTAGTAGTATATACCACAATATTATCTAATAATAATTAAAATTAACAGATAAATAACCCACCAAATAAAACGATAAATTCAAAATTTGGAAACAGTGTATAAAAACAACTACAAAAATTTCAATTAAATACATGACAGTGACACTGACAAAATCAAAAATAAACCAAAAAAGAAATAAAAGCATAAAATTATTTTAATAACCACAACAGAATATGATACATAAAATACAGGTAAATAAATTATTATAATTAATTTATATTCTATCATTTTTTATAGTATTTCATTATTAAAGATATATATTTTATAATTTCAGAATTGTATTATAAAGTAGAAAAAATAATAAAAGCTTGAAAAAGGTGGAAAATTATCCACCGAAACGTCGCATAAAAGAATATAGTTTTAATATTTGGAGTAAACCAGCAAAAGAAGAAAAAAATACATATATATAAAAAATAAAAAGAAGATGAATATTTACAGTTTTAAACTAAGGACATCCTGGAGATCTAATAGCAGCTGTTATTACTGGTTTCTGTATTACCTTGACAATTTGGTTTAAAGGCTTGAAGAAAAATTTAATATGTATTTTGACATTTATATGAAATTTAGCAAATTGAATACACCAGTGTTGTAAATGCTGTTGATAGAGCGTCTTCACATATCAAAAGTGTTACCAGCTGCTTCCGATATAAACAAAACTTGTAGTTTGAAAATATTGGGTCTGTTTGAATTAGTTGGTGGGTCAACCTGCAAAAATTCCAAATTTTATTTTCGAAGATTCTTTGAACTAAACTTCAGTCTAGTATCTCATTACGTATGGTTTAAAGGTTATTACCGAGAGGGTCTCTACGGCAACAGTACTGCTGCTGGCGTTCACAGGGAAGGGTCTGCGCTATCTTTTTGTCAGGGGAAATGCTGTGATAATACGTTGTGATTGGCCGAGGCATCCCGAATGGAGCGATGAATTTTTCGAGTGGCTTCAGGTAAATAGTCGTTCGTATGCCGCTGTCGAGAAGGAGGTGTCACAGATATTGGGATGCAAATGGCACTTTTTAAGAGACAAGGAGTTTAAAAATCTTAAGATTAACATGCACTCGTGATGAATAATTGTTATGTTGTTAATTATTTCTTACTGTAAAAGAAAGTCTTTCATTATGCACAGGTAATAATAAACAGTTCAGTGTATCAGTGTGGTTTTTATTAACCGTGATTTTTTTTTATGAAACGTGCTAATTGTACAAAATTTTCACAAGCATCTAATCTAAACTTGGGTCACCTCCAAAGTACCAACTGAGACGCCAGTCTGATATTCAGGTGAAAATTAATAAAGAAACCGGAGCGTGGCAGAATCGGAAGTGAACTTTTTTTTGCTGGATTTTTACTCAGAGCTTTAAAACTCCAGACACTCATGTATTTTGAGTTCCTGAATCTGGAATCACAAATGATTGACATTATTATCTAAAAAGCGCAGTGGTTCGGAAAGGTGCATCTAACGACACAACTTTTTAAAAATCGCAACCCTTACAGAGAATTGAACATTCTTTCGAATTCTTTTAGCCACAGGTCGCTATCACTTATCGTTATCCTTTTATGATTTTTTAAAGTGGTATTTTTGCTAATTTAACTATCATTACCGGTTGGGTTTTTTTTTTGAGTACAGGACGTACAAGATCGTCTAATTTTGCCTTTGCATATTCACTAATCTGGACCTCCTGAATTTCGCAATGGTATCCTTTTGTCGCTAGCTACAACGGTTCGATCTAAAAGCGGAGTAAATTAGGCCGCCCGACGTCCTAGCTCATTTCTGATCAAATTTTTGGAATCTGCAGCTCAAAATACATCTGTTTGTAGATTTTGAGCTAAAATTAGTTTCCACCGAAAAATCGCAAAACATCAAAGGCTAACCCCTTTGTTCTTTTTGGACCTTAAAATTTTTACACCTCCGATTTGTATAATTTCAAGCATAATTACTAATCTGGACCTCCTGAATTTCGGAATGGTATCCGTTTGTCGCTAGCTACAACGGTTCGATCTGAAAGCGGAGTAAATTAGGCCGCCCGACGTCCTAGCTCATTTCTGATCAAATTTTTGGAATCTGCAGCTCAAAATACATCTGTTTGTAGATTTTCAGCTAAAATTAGTTTCCACCGAAAAATCGCAAAACATCAAAGGCTAACCCCTTTGTTCTTTTTGGACCTTAAAATTTTTACACCTCCGATTTGTATAATTTCAAGCATAATTACTAATCTGGACCTCCTGAATTTCGGAATGGTATCCGTTTGTCGCTAGCTACAACGGTTCGATCTGAAAGCGGAGTAAATTAGGCCGCCCGACGTCCTAGCTCATTTCTGATCAAATTTTTGGAATCTGCAGCTCAACATACATCTGTTTGTAGATTTTCAGCTAAAATTAGTTTCCACCGAAAAATCGCAAAACATCAAAGGCTAACCCCTTTGTTCTTTTTAGACCTTAAAATTTTTACACCTCCGATTTGTATAATTTCAAGCATAATTACTAATCTGGACCTCCTGAATTTCGGAATGGTATCCGTTTGTCGCTAGCTACAACGGTTCGATCTGAAAGCGGAGTAAATTAGGCCGCCCGACGTCCTAGCTCATTTCTGATCAAATTTTTGGAATCTGCAGCTCAAAATACATCTGTTTGTAGATTTTGAGCTAAAATTAGTTTTCACCGAAAAATCGCAAAACATCAAAGGCTAACCCCTTTGTTCTTTTTGGACCTTAAAATTTTTACACCTCCGATTTGTATAATTTCAAGCATAATTACTAATCTGGACCTCCTGAATTTCGGAATGGTATCCGTTTGTCGCTAGCTACAACGGTTCGATCTGAAAGCGGAGTAAATTAGGCCGCCCGACGTCCTAGCTCATTTCTGATCAAATTTTTGGAATCTGCAGCTCAAAATACATCTGTTTGTAGATTTTCAGCTAAAATTAGTTTCCACCGAAAAATCGCAAAACATCAAAGGCTAACCCCTTTGTTCTTTTTAGACCTTAAAATTTTTACACCTCCGATTTGTATAATTTCAAGCATAATTACTAATCTGGACCTCCTGAATTTCGGAATGGTATCCGTTTGTCGCTAGCTACAACGGTTCGATCTGAAAGCGGAGTAAATTAGGCCGCCCGACGTCCTAGCTCATTTCTGATCAAATTTTTGGAATCTGCAGCTCAAAATACATCTGTTTGTAGATTTTGAGCTAAAATTAGTTTCCACCGAAAAATCGCAAAACATCAAAGGCTAACCCCTTTGTTCTTTTTGGACCTTAAAATTTTTACACCTCCGATTTGTATAATTTCAAGCATAATTACTAATCTGGACCTCCTGAATTTCGGAATGGTATCCGTTTGTCGCTAGCTACAACGGTTCGATCTGAAAGCGGAGTAAATTAGGCCGCCCGACGTCCTAGCTCATTTCTGATCAAATTTTTGGAATCTGCAGCTCAAAATACATCTGTTTGAAGATTTTCAGCTAAAATTAGTTTCCACCGAAAAATCGCAAAACATCAAAGGCTAACCCCTTTGTTCTTTTTGGACCTTAACATTTTTACACCTCCGATTTGTATAATTTCAAGCATAATTACTAATCTGGACCTCCTGAATTTCGGAATGGTATCCGTTTGTCGCTAGCTACAACGGTTCGATCTGAAAGCGGAGTAAATTAGGCCGCCCGACGTCCTAGCTCATTTCTGATCAAATTTTTGGAATCTGCAGCTCAAAATACATCTGTTTGAAGATTTTCAGCTAAAATTAGTTTCCACCGAAAAATCGCAAAACATCAAAGGCTAACCCCTTTGTTCTTTTTGGACCTTAAAATTTTTACACCTCCGATTTGTATAATTTCAAGCATAGTTACTAATTTGGACCTCCTGAATTTCGGAATGGTATCCGTTTGTCGCTAGCTACAACGGTTCGATCTGAAAGCGGAGTAAATTAGGCCGCCCGACGTCCTAGCTCATTTCTGATCAAATTTTTGGAATCTGCAGCTCAAAATACATCTGTTTGTAGATTTTGAGCTAAAATTAGTTTCCACCGAAAAATCGCAAAACATCAAAGGCTAACCCCTTTGTTCTTTTTGGACCTTAAAATTTTTACACCTCCGATTTGTATAATTTCAAGCATAATTACTAATCTGGACCTCCTGAATTTCGGAATGGTATCCGTTTGTCGCTAGCTACAACGGTTCGATCTGAAAGCGGAGTAAATTAGGCCGCCCGACGTCCTAGCTCATTTCTGATCAAATTTTTGGAATCTGCAGCTCAAAATACATCTGTTTGTAGATTTTCAGCTAAAATTAGTTTCCACCGAAAAATCGCAAAACATCAAAGGCTAACCCCTTTGTTCTTTTTAGACCTTAAAATTTTTACACCTCCGATTTGTATAATTTCAAGCATAATTACTAATCTGGACCTCCTGAATTTCGGAATGATATCCGTTTGTCGCTAGCTACAACGGTTCGATCTGAAAGCGGAGTAAATTAGGCCGCCCGACGTCCTAGCTCATTTCTGATCAAATTTTTGGAATCTGCAGCTCAAAATACATCTGTTTGTAGATTTTGAGCTAAAATTAGTTTCCACCGAAAAATCGCAAAACATCAAAGGCTAACTAACCCCTTTGTTCTTTTTGGACCTTAAAATTTTTACACCTCCGATTTGTATAATTTCAAGCATAATTACTAATCTGGACCTCCTGAATTTCGGAATGGTATCCGTTTGTCGCTAGCTACAACGGTTCGATCTGAAAGCGGAGTAAATTAGGCCGCCCGACGTCCTAGCTCATTTCTGATCAAATTTTTGGAATCTGCAGCTCAAAATACATCTGTTTGAAGATTTTCAGCTAAAATTAGTTTCCACCGAAAAATCGCAAAACATCAAAGGCTAACCCCTTTGTTCTTTTTGGACCTTAAAATTTTTACACCTCCGATTTGTATAATTTCAAGCATAATTACTAATCTGGACCTCCTGAATTTCGGAATGGTATCCGTTTGTCGCTAGCTACAACGGTTCGATCTGAAAGCGGAGTAAATTAGGCCGCCCGACGTCCTAGCTCATTTCTGATCAAATTTTTGGAATCTGCAGCTCAAAATACATCTGTTTGAAGATTTTCAGCTAAAATTAGTTTCCACCGAAAAATCGCAAAAACATCAAAGGCTAACCCCTTTGTTCTTTTTGGACCTTAAAATTTTTACACCTCCGATTTGTATAATTTCAAGCATAGTTACTAATTTGGA
The DNA here is from genome assembly GCA_025024175.1 of Rhyzopertha dominica. Taxonomy (NCBI): domain Eukaryota; kingdom Metazoa; phylum Arthropoda; class Insecta; order Coleoptera; family Bostrichidae; genus Rhyzopertha; species Rhyzopertha dominica. The sequence continues at coordinate 52,281,143 of QCXZ01000138.1, read as the reverse complement.
CCTCCTGAATTTCGGAATGGTATCCGTTTGTCGCTAGCTACAACGGTTCGATCTAAAAGCGGAGTAAATTAGGCCGCCCGACGTCCTAACTCATTTCTGATCAAATTTTTGGAATCTGCAGCTCAAAATACATCTGTTTGTAGATTTTCAGCTAAAATTAATTTCCACCGAAAAATCGCAAAACATCAAAGGCTAACCCCTTTGTTCTTTTTGGACCTTAAAATTTTTACACCTCCGATTTGTATAATTTCAAGCATAATTACTAATCTGGGCCTCCTGAATTTCGGAATGGTATCCGTTTGTCGCTAGCTACAACGGTTCGATCTGAAAGCGGAGTAAATTAGGCCGCCCGACGTCCTAGCTCATTTCTGATCAAATTTTTGGAATCTGCAGTTCAAAATACATCTGTTTGTAGATTTTCAGCTAAAATTAGTTTCCACCGAAAAATCGCAAAACATCAAAGGCTAACCCCTTTGTTCCTTTTGGACCTTAAAATTTTTACACCTCCGATTTGTATAATTTCAAGCATAGTTACTAATCTGGACCTCCTGAATTTCGGAATGGTATCCTTTTGTCGCTAGCTACAACGGTTCGATCTAAAAGCGGAGTAAATTAGGCCGCCCGACGTCCTAGCTCATATCTGATCAAATTTTTGGAATCTGCAGCTCAAAATACATCTGTTTGTAGATTTTCAGCTAAAATTAGTTTCCACCGAAAAATCGCAAAAACATCAAAGGCTAACAACCCTTTGTTCTTTTGGACCTTAAAATTTTTACACCTCCGATTTGTATAATTTCAGGCATAGTTACTAATCTGGACCTCCTGAATTTCGGAATGGTATCCTTTTGTCGCTAGCTACAACGGTTTCGATCTGAAAGCGGAGTAAATTAGGCCGCCCGACGTCCTAGCTCATTTCTGATCAAATTTTTGGAATCTGCAGCTCAAAATACATCTGTTTGTAGATTTTCAGCTAAAATTAGTTTCCACCGAAAAATCGCAAAACATCAAAGGCTAACCCCTTTGTTCTTTTGGACCTTAAAATTTTTACACCTCCGATTTGTATAATTTCAAGCATAGTTACTAATCTGGGACCTCCTGAATTTCGGAATGGTATCCTTTTGTCGCTAGCTACAACGGGTTCGATCTAAAAGCGGAGTAAATTAGGCCGCCCACGTCCTAGCTCATTTCTGATCAAATTTTTGGAATCTGCAGCTCAAAATACATCTGTTTGTAGATTTTCAGCTAAAATTAGTTTCCACCGAAAAAATCGCAAAACATCAAAGGCTAACCCCTTTGTTCTTTTTGGACCTTAAAATTTTTACACCTCCGATTTGTATAATTTCAAGCATAGTTACTAATCTGGACCTCCTGAATTTCGGAATGGTATCCGTTTGTCGCTAGCTACAAACGGTTCGATCTAAAGCGGAGTAAATTAGGCCGCCCGACGTCCTAGCTCATTTCTGATCAAATTTTTGGAATCTGCAGCACAAAATATATCTGTTGTAGATTTTGAGCTAAAATTAGTTTCCACCGAAAAATCGCAAAACATCAAAAGGCTAACCCCTTTGTTCTTTTTGGACCTTAAAATTTTACACCTCCGATTTGTATAATTTCAAGCATAGTTACTAATCTGGACCTCCTGAATTTGGAATGGTATCCCGTTTGTTGCTAGCTACAACGGTTCGATCTAAAAGCGGAGTAAATTAGGCCGCCCGACGTTCTAGCTCATTTCTGATCAAATTTTTGGAATCTGCAGCTCAAAATACATCTGTTTGTAAATTTTCAGCTAAAATTAGTTCCACCGAAAAATCGCAAAACATCAAAGGCTAACCCCTTTGTTTCTTTTTGGACCTTAAAATTTTTACACCTCCGATTTGTATAATTTCAAGCATAGTTACTAATCTGGACCTCCTGAATTTTGGAATGGTATCCGTTTGTTGCTAGCTACAACGGTTCGATCTAAAAGCGGAGTAAATTAGGCCGCCCGACGTTCCTAGCTCATTTCTGATCAAATTTTTGGAATCTGCAGCTCAAAATACATCTGTTTGTAAATTTTCAGCTAAAATTAGTTTCCACCGAAAAATCGCAAAACATCAAAGGCTAACCCCTTTGTTCTTTTTGGACCTTAAAATTTTATACCCTCCGATTGTATAATTTCAAGCATAGTTACTAATCTGGACCTCCTGAATTTCGGAATGGTATCCGCTTGTGCTAGCTACAACGGTTCGATCTAAAAGCGGAGTAAATTAGGCCGCCCGACGTTCTAGCTCATTTCTGATCAAATTTTTGGAATCTGCAGCTCAAAATACATCTGTTTGTAAATTTTCAGCTAAAATTAGTTTCCACCGAAAAATCGCAAAACATCAAAGGCTAACCCCTTTGTTCTTTTTGGACTGAAAATTTTTATACCTCCGATTTGTATAATTTCAAGCATAGTTACTAATCTGGACCTCCTGAATTTCGGAATGGTATCCGCTTGTTGCTAGCTACAAACGGTTCGATCTAAAAGCGGAGTAAATTAGGCCGCTCGACGTCCTAGCTCATTTCTGATCAAATTTTTGGAATCTGCAGCTCAAAATACATCTGTTTGTAAATTTTCAGCTAAAATTAGTTTCCCACCGAAAAATCGCAAAACATCAAAGGCTAACCCCTTTGTTCTTTTTGGACCTTAAAATTTTTATACCTCCGATTTGTATAATTTCAAGCATAGTTACTAATCTGGACCTCCTGAATTTCGGAATGGTATCCGCTTGTTGCTAGCTACAACGGTTCGATCTAAAAGCGGAGTAAATTAGGCCGCCCGACGTTCTAGCTCATTTCTGATCAAATTTTTGGAATCTGCAGCTCAAAATACATCTGTTTGTAAATTTTCAGCTAAAATTAGTTTCCACCGAAAAATCGCAAAACATCAAAGGCTAACCCCTTTGTTCTTTTTGGACCTTAAAATTTTTATACCTCCGATTTGTATAATTTCAAGCATAGTTACTAATCTGGACCTCCTGAATTTCGGAATGGTATCCGCTTGTTGCTAGCTACAAACGGTTCGATCTAAAAGCGGAGTAAATTAGGCCGCCCGACGTTCTAGCTCATTTCTGATCAAATTTTTGGAATCTGCAGCTCAAAATACATCTGTTTGTAAATTTTCAGCTAAAATTAGTTTCCACCGAAAAATCGCAAAACATCAAAGGCTAACCCCTTTGTTCTTTTTGGACCTTAAATTTTTATACCTCCGATTTGTATAATTTCAAGCATAGTTACTAATCTGGACCTCCTGAATTTCGGAATGGTATCCGCTTGTTGCTAGCTACAACGGTTCGATCTAAAAGCGGAGTAAATTAGGCCGCCCGACGTCCTAGCTCATTTCTGATCAAATTTTTGGAATCTGCAGCTCAAAATACATCTGTTTGTAGATTTTGAGCTAAAATTAGTTTCCACCGAAAATCGCAAAACATCAAAGGCTAACCCCTTTGTTCTTTTTTGGACCTTAAAATTTTTACACCTCCGATTTGTATAATTTCAAGCATAATTACTAATCTGGACCTCCTGAATTTCGGAATGGTATCCTTTGTCGCTAGCTACAACGGTTCGATCTAAAAGCGGAGTAAATTAGGCCGCCCGACGTCCTAGCTTCATTTCTGATCAAACTTTTGGAATCTGCAGCACAAATACATCTGTTTGTAGATTTTGAGCTAAAATTAGTTTCCACCGAAAAATCGCAAAAACATCAAAGGCTAACCCCTTTGTTCTTTTGAGACCCCTTAAAATTTTTACACCTCCGATTTGTATAATTTTAAACATAGTTACTAATCTGACCTCCTGAATTTCGGAATGGTATCCGTTTGTTGCTAGCTACAACGTTCGATCTAAAAAGCGGAGTAAATTAGGCCGCTTGACGTCCTAGCTCATTTCTGATCAAATTTTTGGAATCTGCAGCTCAAAATACATCTGTTTGTAGATTTTTCAGCTAAAATTAGTTTCCACCGAAAAATCGCAAAACATCAAAGGCATAACAACCCCTTTTGTTCTTTTTTGGACCTTAAAATTTTACACCTCCGATTTGTATAATTTCAAGCATAGTTACTAATCTGGACTCCTGAATTTCGGAATGGTATCCTTTTGTCGCTAGCTAAACGGTTCGATCTAAAAGCGGACTAAATTAGGCCGCACCGACGTTCTAGCTCATTTCTTGAATCAAATTTTTGGAATCTGCAGCTCAAAATACATACTGTTTGTAAATTTTCAGCTAAAATTAGTTTCCACCGAAAAAATCGCAAAAACATCAAAGGCTAACCCCTTTGTTCTTTTTGGACCTTAAAATTTTTATCCTCCGATTTGTATAATTTCAAGCATATTACTAATCTGGACCTCCTGAATTTCGGAATGGTATCCGTTTGTGCTAGCTACAACGGTTCGATCTAAAAGCGGAGTAAATTAGGCCGCCCGACGTCCTAGCTCATTTCTGATCAAATTTTTGGAATCTGCAGCTCAAAATAATCTGTTTGTAGATTTTGAGCTAAAATTAGTTTCCACCGAAAAATCGCAAAACATCAAAGGCTAACCCCTTTGTTCTTTTGGACCTTAAAATTTTTACACCTCCGATTTGTATAATTTCAAGCATATTTACTAATCTGGACCTCCTGAATTTCGGAATGGTATCCGTTTGTCGCTAGCTACAACGGTTCGATCTAAAAGCGGAGTAAATTAGGCCGCCCGACGTCCTAGCTCATTTCTGATCAAATTTTTGGAATCTGCAGCTCAAAATACATCTGTTTGTAGATTTTGAGCTAAAATTAGTTTCCACCGAAAATCGCAAAACCAAGGCTAACCCCTTTGTTCTTTTTGGACCTTAAAATTTTGCACCTCCGATTTGTATAATTTCAAGCATAGTTACTAATCTGGACCTCCTGAATTTCGGAATGGTATCCGTTTTTTGTCGCTAGCTACAACGGTTCGATCTAAAAGCGGAGTAAATTAGGCCGCCCGACGTCCTAGCTTATTTCTGATCAAATTTTTGGAATCTGCAGCTCAAAATACATCTGTTGTGTAATTTTGAGCTAAAATTAGTTTCCACCGAAAAATCGCAAAACATCAAAGGCTAACCCCTTTGTTCTTTTTTGGACCTTAAAATTTTTACACCTCCGATTTGTATAATTTCAAGCATATTACTAATCTGGACCTCCTGAATTTCGGAATGGTATCCGTTTGTCGCTAGCTACAACGGTTCGATCTAAAAGCGGAGTAAATTTAGGCCGCCCGACGTCTATTTCATTTTCTGATCAACTTTTGAATCTGCACACAAAATACTCTGTTTGTAGATTTTGAGCTAAAATTATTTCCACGAA